>VWZO01021458.1:0-86948 GCA_013396975.1 Bucco capensis | reverse complement strand
GCGGGGGCGTGGGGGGCGGGGTGGCGGGGAGGGGGGGGGGGCTGCGGGGCTCCTGCCGGCAGGGTCCTCGCCTTGCGCCGGTGGCCACTAATGGCCTTTTGTCTGTCCGCAGCGAGAGCCGGCGTCGAGGGGACCGGGGACCATGGCTTGGGGCGAGTTCAGCCTCCTGCGGTGGCTCCGGGAGAGCAGGCAGTCCAGGAAACTCATCCTGCTGATCGTCTTCATCGCTCTGCTCCTGGACAACATGCTCCTGACGGTAGTCGGTAGGTAGAATGGGGTTTAGGGTGGGTTTGTTGTTTCCCCCCCCCCTCCCGATGTATGCCAGGAATGATCTCGGGTGACAGATGTACTCCCTGAATGCGTGATTAATGGTCTCAAACCAAACCTTTTCAAGCACTGATTTTTTTTTTTTCTTTTTAATCATGAATGATATTCTAGGTATTGCAAACACACTGCCATACCCATTGTAGTCTCACTTTATTTCTCTGCTATTTGTAGGATAAAGAATGGTATAAAAAGGTCTTCATAGTTCTTTTTTTTCTTACTTAACACCACTAATACTTCACTGAACAACAGATAACAGTATTTTTAGCTCATCATTACTTTTTTCTCTTGTGGTCATGCAACTGAAACAACAGGCTAGATAACATTGGAGATGCCTGTTTCCTTGAGATAGCTCCTCTTTCCCCCACATTGGTCTTAAAATGATAGGCTAATAAGAAAACTAACTGGGTTTTAAGAAAAGCACTTCTATGAGTTGGTTTACTAAAATCATTCAAGTTTTGATCAAAGTAGAAGATGCAACTTTTTCTGGCTTTGCTGGCATAGTGTCAAGATTTAGGAATCTACTCCAATAAAATTTTTGAACATTTTTTACTGGTAGTTTTAGAAGCCCTCCTATCCAAATGTTTATATGATTGCAGTGAAGATGGTTCAGAGAAGCCAATGGCTCCTGGCTGTACACACAGACACCTGAAGGCACATGCTTCTCTCAGAAGTGACTGGGGCTGTGCAGAGCCAGCTTGTTGACCATGCTGCTGTGTCAGCCCCTGAACCAGACTCCTGAATTTCTTGGTGGACTTCAGTTTAAAAGCAGATGCCTCAATGCAGACCTTAGCTAAAAAAATACAACTTTAGCAAATCAATGTTGGATTTTTTTTACATTACTATACTTTCTTATAAAGTTATAAACCTTTAATTACTTATTGAGTAATACGGATGCTAGAAGCCCTAGAAATTTTGCAGACTTGTTGAAGGGGTGAGCTTTGTCTGGAAGAGATGCAAGGCAAGGAGGTGTGATTCCTTCACTAGTGTTAAACTGAATGAACCTGACATCTGCTTATACAAAATTCTGAAATGCTAATTTCTATGATACAAATTAAAGAAACTAAATTGCAGCTCAGATCCTAAAACACACAAAGAAAGTCCCTTTTGGATGGTAAACTAAATGTAAACTAAAAAATAAAAAATAGAGGTACGCAAATACCAGCACATTAGTTCTGATCACTAAGGAGTGTTATGGGTTTTTCCCTTCCTATGGCTGTTACTTATCAATATTTTCATGGTTTACTCTTAAAAATGTGGTTTATTACAATTTTCACATTTTGATTTGATAATACTTCCAGTACTTTTCTCATCTTACCTGTTTTCACAATCTAATGAATGGATTTGTGCATGGATTTGGTCATGGGTTTTGATATTTTTTCTACTTTGCTTTCTGAATGATGTTTGTATAGAAAATACTTTACTTATGAAAACTGGCAAAAACATAAAAACTAACGTAAAAGAACCTTTTGTTTTAAACTGCATTTTTGAGTTATGGGTCTGTTTTTTTCCCATGAACAAACTTCTATTTCAGTTCTATTTCCTCTGTCAAAATGCTTACAAATGTGCTCTGTAGGAAAGCTTTGTATTTCCTAACCAATGGCAAAACAAACAAGAAAATTTGGTGATTCCATTTACAACTAACCCGATGGTAACATGCCAATATACTCTGTTTGGTTTTCCAGTGCCAATAATTCCCAGTTACCTTTACAGCATCAAACATGAGAAAAATGCCACAGAAATCCACACTGCTAAGCCTACCGAATTCTCAGCAACAACGGACAATTTTCAGACCATTTTCTCCTACTATGACAACTTGACAATGCTTACTGGAAATGCATCTGATAATATAACACCCAGCGAGCTTCATCAGACTCAGACAGAACAAATGATAGTAAATGTGACTCCTTCCCCATCTGATTGCCCTAAGGAAGATAAGGACCTGCTGAATGAAAATGTTCAAGTTGGCCTCTTGTTTGCTTCCAAAGCAACAGTGCAGCTCATCACTAACCCCTTCATTGGGCCACTGACAAACAGGTATGTTGCTTCTGCTACTTCACTCAGAGTTTCACGCTGATGTTTTAGTCTGGACTAGTATTTCAAACAAAGCATTTTTAATTCTGTTGTGGCCCTGGCTTAATGGCCTTCTCTATTTGGAGGAATATTTTAGTGAAATACATTTGGTGAATGCTTCTAAAGATCCTTTCCAAAATAAATTGGTAAGCTGCACATGAGCCATCTATAATATTCAGTATCATACACTTTTCTTCCAGCTCCTGAGGCCTCGGGTTGTTATAAGCACTTCTGTTGAAATAGTGTTGAAAAAACTTAAATATGTTAAATATGTTAAAAATGTCTTTCACCACCACATAGTTTTGACAAATTGATGCTATGTGTGTTACACCTACATTAGGCAAATGTGCTATTGAAGCTGTAGGCAGGGTTCAGATCCCTCACTTACTCTTACAGAAATACAAAGCTTTTGATGTGGCTTGGTACTCGATGACCTGGAGTTGTCTGAGTTAAGAACCACACTGAAACTGGTGTGGACATCAGTGAAATGTGAACAAGGGTCAAACTTTGCAAATGCCATGTTCATTGCTGAGTTCAATGGCTGCCAGATTTCCATCAGGACATGATCTAGCCCAGCCTTCAGTTGTTCTCTCTAAATTCCTGCATATATATGATAGTGAACAAAATATGTTTAAATGATACTTTATAGAAAATCTATATGAGCCAGGATCAAGGGTATGAGCACTGATATCAACGACTTACAATCCTGGCCCCCCCCCAAATTGAAGCATTAGTGGTGTATACCTGGAGATTCAAACCTATTTAGAATATCATTTATATTTTTGATGTTAATAATTAATTTGATTTTATTGTTAGTGTTTTGTGTAACTGTTCCCTACTGAAGCATCTGCAGTCCTCCTGAACAGAACATGAGATCAATCTCTGCAGGAAATAAACTCCAAATTGTATTTAGTTGGGTCACTAATTTTCATATTTTTTATTTAATCCTTTTTTATAAAGAAGAATTTTCCTTTCAGAAAATAATATGCAGCAGAAATTTTCCTTGTCAATGCCTATTCCCAGTCAATGCCTATTGTATGTGACAGTAGCCAAAACAACCAACACACTTTAATAATAGATGTTTCAGGTTTTGAAGTCAAAACTACCTTTCTTGGCCTTTACAGCTTAAAGATATATATATATATATATATAATCTGAGTGTTTTTATTTTCAATGTGATAGGAGAGTGCCCAACTAAGGGCTAAGCACTGAGTTGACTCACAGAGTTATGAATTGAAAACCTAAACTGATCTAGACACAAAAGCTTTAAATGAGATGTTTTCATTTCTTTCTCATTTTACCTTATCTCCTCCTGCATACCACCTACTTAGATAGAAGTATGCCACTGCAAAATTACTTTTCCACACATATTGCAGCAAGATGAGGAGAAAACCAGATTTTTGTTACTTGGCTTTTCTATACTGCTTTGTGAGGATATGATAGCTCATCCACAGGCAAAGTAACATAATGTCAAACAACATTTTCATAATAGTTCTTTAGGTAGTCTCCTAGATTTTCCTAAATTATTGCCCTATTGAGATTTACTTTTCTTTTCTAGCAGCATAATCATTTCCACAACCTGCCAAACCAGGACAAAAGCAGTAACTCGTTCCGTGTTGTCAGTGGCTTTTTCAATAGCATGTTACATCACACTGTAGATACGATCTTTGCTTTCTTTGGTAGACCTCTGCCCAAGTAAGAAGGTTAGTGTCCCTGCCAATGCCTCTCCTTGTGCCTGCACATCTTGGGACCATAGCCTAGTGCTGTTTATGCCAAGGCACAGGGTAACCCTGCTCCCTGGAGCTGTCTGCTAGGACCCATGTTATCACATGTTGTTAGGTCTGGCAATCAGTAGATGTTCTTGTAGCATCTTCCCTTTGCTGTTAGGAGCAGGATTGGCAACACACCAGTGCTGTGTGCTGAGATTTCCTAATGGAAATGTCCTAAAGGTTTTTGCATGGGCCTGAGCGTGTGACTGCAACAACAGGGGCAGGTTTGCAAGCTCAGATGCCCAACAAATGTGAGAAGAAAAATCAAGAAGCATATCATCCCAGTGTTCTGTGTGATAGACTCTTCTATGATACAGCAGAAATGAGTGCCTTAGTGGCAATGTGACCCTAAATTAGATTTAAGGATTACTGGTTTTCTTTCATGTATTATTTGTATCTTGGTACCAGTAGCTGCTTTTCTCTGAGAAATGTTTAGTGGTAAGTACCAGTTAACATATTTATCAATTAACTGTGGAAGTCATTGGCTAAAGTTGACATTTCCTAATAACAATGTATATGATCAGTTTAAAAGCAGTGTGAAAACTGTGATTATTATAAATGAAACAGAAAATACCTGATTATAAAGCCTCTTCCTTTACCACTGTTTAGTGATAATTGTTATTGTTGTTATCACTTTTGCAAAATTTCAGCAAGTTATCACAACTTAAGTAGAATTGGTTGCTTAGTTCAAGAGTAGCATGCACAGCTTGTTAAAGTGCCCAGTAGGTTTCTTCTTCAAGTAGCTAGCACACCATGTTCATGGGGCTTATTTTTCAGTCAAGAGTGGTTTGGATTTTTAATGGAGTGTGGAGTTACTGGTTTTCAGTAAGCACTGGCTGAGTTCAAGCATGTGACAGGATGTTCTATCCATGTAAGTCTGTCAATAATTATTTTATTTTAGGTTTTGTGAAAGTCTTGTAGGATGTTTTTGTGGTTTAGATGCACATTTTATTTTTCCTTGTAGTGAAATTGGTAAGAAACTCTACAAATAGCCAGCAGTTGATACAGGACACTTTGTAAGGAGGCTGCAATGGCAAGGGGAGATTGAAGGCTCTGCTAATTCTTTTCAGAGAAGAGAGTGGGCAAAAGGCTGCTGTTCCCTCCCTAACTAACTGATTGAATCCATTATTTTATTCATACTCTTCCCAGGCTCTCTGAATGAGGCCATGAGCCTAGCTTTGCTAGACTGACAGAGCCACTGAATATCTCCCCTGCCATGTGTCTTCCTTTTTTTTATCAGTTAGAAAAAACACACAGTTTTAACCTTGTGCTTATCCATATTGGCCTCAAAAATCATTAAAACATGACCAGATCTTTTCATCATCTTTTTTACACCAGCTTGGCTACGGCTTTGAACTTCTTTGCATGAGAGAGAGTGGCTAGGACCAAGATATATTCATGATCAATACACATGCAAAGAATGAGACAGAGCAATAAATAGCACTTGTAAGTACTTAGCTGCAGATCAGTTCCTGAGTAAGGTTTCCTTTCAAGTTTTGGCAGGTGATTGAAATGACCACTTCTGCAAGTTGGACAAAGCCTCTTTACCTACCATGGTGCATGGAGGTGGAAAGTGCATGACCACATTCCCTGTCCCTGCTGACTCTGCATATTCTTCCTCATCTTCACACACATCCAGCTGTTCATTGGTTCCTAACTTGGAGGAAAATATTCTTCTTGCTTTATGTCCTCCCCAGTCTTCACTGGCAGTAAAGAAGCCTGCCAAGCAGACTTCACAAGGGTTGCTTACAGTGGTACCTATGTAGCTCTATAACAACCAGATTGAAATCTGTGGATTTGCAGTGCTCTAATGGGTGGATAATTAGGGCTCTAATCATCCACAGATGCTAACCTGGTCAGTAACCTTTATTTTACTGCTGCATAGGACCCATTGGTCAGTTGCCTTATTGTAGGGTAACCTTGTTAATGTGTATAATCTACTTCCAAACAGTCCTGCAATCTGGGACCAACATGGAACTGAGAGTAATTTAGGTGTTCTCACTCAGTGGCAGCCTTTCCTGTCCCTCCTTCAACTAGTGACTCTCACTTTTTTAGAGGTCAGAAATACTTGTAGGATATATATATACTTGTAGAAATACTTCTAGTGGCAAGCAGCTGTGGTAAAACATGCTGGACTCTGCTACAGATTGTCTTTGGGGATTTTGAAAGGAGCATCCAAGAAAATTGTGTGCTTGAGTGCGGTAAAAAGAAGAGAGAAGAAAGGCTGTAATATTCTTTAGTATTACACACATGGAGAGGAACAAAACAGAGAGGTAACTGTGATGAGGTATGCCATGTCATGGCCAAGAAGTAGAAACTGCATATTCATGGGTTTCACATGGCAAGACCATGAATGGCTCAGGATCAAGGGACAGAATCACTGAATCATTGACTGTTACAGGTGATGCCTCTCCTTTTTATGATTATTCATGTTAAATAGTGTAATTCCTCAGCAAAACCTCCCTGTTTGTCTTCTCTAGTACGTGTTGGACAGATCAGGGAACACAGCTGTAGAATAGACACTTGTGGTAGCACAAGTGCCAACCAATTAGTGCTGCTAATTCAGGAGGAGGCAGGGTATGCTGTGAGGCAGGATTGCTAAGATTATGCAGGAAAGGAAAATCTCCATACCTAACTAATCATCAGCTGGATGTGGATAAGACTGTTTCCTGCACAAGCACTACTTCAGCTTCCAGAGGTTCAGCAGTTTCATGCAAGAGCAGCACATCAGAATCATGCATTTCCAAACTGTGGGTGAAGCTCCAGGCAATTTTCAGCTTTTCAGAGATTATGGATGTCCTGTGCTGACCTGTATACCTTTTCATCATCTTGAATGATGGAACACTGGCAATGCAGATTTTGGCTGAGATGACTAGCTGCCCCCACAGAGAGTCTAGTTCTGAAATGATTAATTTCTGCTTGAAGGAAAAGGTATGTGAGATAAAGCATCATGGTCTGCTGAGTAGCAAGAGTAGGACTGAGTTGTGCTCCAGTTCTGCCCTCATCATCCTCTGCTATGCATCACTTCACACTTTGCTGTGACAGTGTTTGTCAAAAAACAAACCACAAAAATTAAGAACAATACTTCAACAGTAGTTCATTGAACATTAGAAGTGACTTCCAAAATACTTGTTTGCTTACAGCCTTCAGCCACCATAAACTTTCCAAGTGTAGGAAGCCTATACTGCCAACAGAAATGCCCAACAGTGTCAAATCATTGGAAGTTGAAATTAATCAGTACTCCTTTGAAAAGCTTCATCCCTTGTTGAAGAATTTGGCCATGAAATAGTGTCTTTGCAGATACATGAGAGGCACAATCTTACAAAAAAAAAGGAACACATGAACAAAGTCTGTTGAAGAGAATATACAGACTGTCTTCAGAGCGATCTGGGCAGAGTTTTTGATTCTAGGATAGAATTTTAATGGTGTGGAAAATAGTATATTGTGAATTTTTGGTTCAATTTCAGTTTTAGCAACTCAAAAAACGTATGGGCTTTCTAGACAGAAAAGTATTTGTTTCCAGGAACCTTGAAAATACTTATACCTACCAGACATTTCTACAGGCTGTTTAGAGTTCTAATGAAGAAGTGGGCTGATGAGGAAAGCTTTGATCAGCTCTAATTTTACTCTTGAAGCCATGAAAATAAAAAATACTATCTTCAGGCTCTTTGGGAGTCTGTTGGTGCTCCTGGCTGAGGCAGAACTCCCAACAAAGCTGATGACAGTTTTTTTTCCAGTAAAAAGCCACTGGCTTGACCATGTCTCATTATAGTCATTATCTCATGAGGATGGAAACAGATGAGCATTGAAACACTGCTGGGATATTTCAAAGTACAGCATGCCCAGAGAGATCTTCCTGTTTCATATCCTTGGCAACCTCATGGAGGCCCAGAGGGCCTTTATTGGGAACAATTATGGTGGAACGAGAACATGACAATCAGACTGTAATGAGAAGTATTTCTTCCAGGGCTTTCAGATAAAATGTCTGCTGTGCCAGATGAAAAGGCATTTGTAACATGGACAAATTCGATCGTGTAGTCCACAGCAAAAAGTTCAAAGCCTACCAAGGAGCTACAAGTTTTGTTTTTGCAATGTGGGCACTCCTGTGAATAAATCAAAGAGAAAATGCCAGTGATACAGTCTCAGAAATGTGACTGTTCATTTTGTTTTCCAGAATAGGCTACCAGATTCCACTGTTTGCTGGCTTCTGCATCATGTTTTTGTCAACAATCAGTAAGTGTCATATCTTATTTGGTCTGGCCCAGATGCAACTTTTAAACAAGTGATCTATAAAAATTATAACTAGGAATTCTTCTTGTTGATGTAGAGGGGTTGATTTCCAAAGAAAATTTAAGGGTGGCACCTCCACATGAATGGTGGCACTGGTGAGATTTGATAAGTGCCCTCTTATGAATGTGCTCTGAGGAATTCACCACCTTTCAGCCCATGTCAATTGGTGTTTCCCTTAACTGAACCTTCTTCTCAGGTTCTTGTAACCTGAAGAGGCGATCGAAGATTTTGATAACTATGGAAGGGCTATCAGCCATGAGAGAGGGCTCTTTTGCAGGGTTCTTAACAACTAACTGTTGTAGGGGCTTATCAAAAAGATCATGAAGACTCCAGTGGCTCATGAGTAGAATATGAGTCAACAGTATCATAGTGTTGTTAAACATTGCTGGGTTGTGCAAACAAGAGCTCTGCCTGCAAGTCAGCTGAGATAATTTGTCTGCTCTAATGGCATTGATAAGCCTTCAGCTGATATTTTATGTTTGGTCTTGGCATGGCACTTAAGGTACTGACCCAGATGGAAAGAAGTACAGAGGAGAACATCAAGGATCATTAGAATCCTATGAGGAATGGTTAAAAGAACCAAGTCTGCTTTAGAAGGCAAATGTAAGACATATCAGAGTCTATGAAAAAAAGGAAGGAAACACTTTTCCATCTCCACTGTACTTAAGAGAAGGAAAAACAGATTTAAACTATGTCAAAGAAAATTTAGGTTAAATATTAGGGAAATATTTCTAATGGCAAGAGGACTGAAGTGCCAGGAAGATTACTTGGTCTTAGAGTCTCTGACAACTCTGGAATTTAGGAACATATTAGACAAATTTTGATTGGGAGGGAGATGAGTAGTAAGCCTAATTCATGACAAAGGGGAGTACTGTTGATTCACTAGCATAATTTCTTCCTTTATTTTTTACTTGATTTTTTTCTCTCTGCATGAGTAGAGATTTTTGCAAGACCTGGTGAAAAGTCTGAGAGTTACAGTGCTACAGGGCAAGTTGGAGGAGTGCATGTGCATCTTGTGTTTAGTTGGTGTGTAACACCTTCCTCCAACTATAACCTGTCTAGCCAAATTCCTTAGGTGGCCAACAGGTGAGAGCTGAAAAGAGTTTTTAAAACTCACTGTAGATTTAATGACAGAGACCATGACTCAAGCTGTACAAGCAGAGATATGCTTGGGTTTCTGGGACATTCCTGCTTTCCTATGTTGTGGGTGGGAAATCTAGCTGGATTGGTGAGTGCAACATCCAAGGGCTCTGTCCAAAAAAGGTAGAGTGGAGCCCAAGCTAAAATCCCTTGGGGAGAGATGGAGAGGCACCTGCTCAGGTGCAGTTACTCTGGTCTTAGGAGGATCAGGAAGTTGCTACAGCATTTGATGGGTGGAGCTGGCTTCCCTGCCGCTTCTGCCAGCTGTCTCCAGGGTCAAAACCTCTCTCCACCCATTTACTTATTAGAGGAAACACGGGTGTGTGTGTGTGTGTTCAATCCTGCTTTCCCTGAATGCCTGGAGCTTCGGACTGGGCAGCCTTAAATGAAGCAGCATGGGGAGGCAAGGCTGAAAGAAAGGTCTTATTACTTCTTCTGTGTGCAGCTGAATCAGAGCAGGAGGTAATCAAATCCTAAGTAATTAGTTAAAACTTCTTGTGCCCTTGCATTCTATGTTAGGAGGAGGCTTAGACACCTGAGAGCAATTCAACACTGACACATCTAAATGCAATAAGAGAAAATAATGCTGTTAGCATTGAAATGGTCACAAGTCACTGTAAACACTTCACTAAATTGCATGAAGTTTTTTTAATAGTTTAAAAGAAATCTAACTTTTAAATCTAGTTAAAGTTAACCTAATTTTTAAAATTTACCTTTTTTTTTTCTTTTTTTCTGTAGTGTTTGCTTTCTCTGGAAGCTATGCATTACTGTTTATTGCCAGATCCCTTCAAGGAGTGGGTTCCTCTTGTTCTTCAGTAGCAGGTGAGAAAAGAGATGATAGAGTAAATTACAGATCAAAATTACAGTCATTTTGAGTATCTTCTGAACAGTATTATGTCTGCAGTTTCAATAATTAATACAAAAATAGTGAAATAAATTTCATGTTTTTTCTCTCCCTTTCATACAAAAAGTAGCTCAAAAGCAAATACATTTTCAGACTTCCTTGATATTTAGGCTGCAGTAAGGTAGAGCTCTAAATGAACTGCACTCTCCCTGGGATTTCTGCCTGTGCGTCTTCAACATTTTAAATTCATTTTTAGCCATTTTAAAGGTCACTAGGAACTTATGTTGGTACTTATTATAGGGATAACAGCCCAGCCTGTTACCGAAACTTGTGTTATAAAATGTTATTTTCAAGGACTTACCATGCTCTCTGCCAATTTGGACTTGAGTTACCTGTACCAGACATTCAATACAAGTTTTTAACTTTGAGTAGGTGAAATAGAGTAAGAGTTTTCAGCCCAAATTATTATTTCTGAGACTGAAGAAAATATGATTTGTTAATATTAAAACACTTCACAGTTTTTCATTTGAAAAATTTCCCATAATGGCAGCAGGAATGCAGATTTGGCTGCGGAGGGGGGAGGTGAAGAGAGCTTTTGTCTTTTGGCTTCCTCAGAAAATTCCTCCTTCTAAGATGAACTGGTTACATATAGTGGCATTGTTCACATGCACTCTGTAGAAACTTAAGAATTTGGTAGCTGGACTCCTCTTAGATTCCTTTTTCAGGGATTTTGCTCTAGCCCATGTCTGGGCAGTGCTGTTTGGAGTATCTAGGGAGATGCAACACCCCAGATCGAGCATTCAAACTGGGAGCAAAAAGCACCTTATGCTTAAGATGGGTTTGAAGCTGCCCAGCAAGCACTAGTTAAGCAGAGAGATTTAAGGCTGGAGAAGTGGTGGAAAAGTGGCTATGTGGCTAAGGGTGCAGACAGGACGAGGAGTCTGGGATGGGGCAGGAGTAGAGATGAGAAAATCCGTTTTTCCTCTTTGTACAAGTTAAGCTTTCCAAAGGAAGGACATGCCAGAATCAAAATGATTGTTCAGCTTTAACTCAATCCCTGTGCAAGTGTGTATTTTGAGATATACCTTAGTCAAGTACAAGACCATTTAGTCCCTCCCATTCCTGAAGGCAAGATCAGCTTTCTATCTGTCATTCCTCATGCATACTTGACAGGCATGTTCTCAGAAGCCTCTAGAAATGCCCTCATCATCCAGCTTTGTGATTAAGTACCTTTACTGTCAGGAAGTTTTTTCTAATGTCTCATGGAAAGCCTCTTTACTGCCATCTAACCCCATTTCTGCTTCCCATACTTGAGAGAACATGAAGAACAGTTTCTTTTCTTTATCTTTGTGGCTCTTTTTCATATTGCAAGACTATTATCGCATCTCATATAATTTTTCTCCTTTCTGGTTTTAAATTGAAAGTCCTTTGTGGATATCTTTCTAAGGCTTTGCTTACCCTCATTGCTCTTCACCACACCTTTCTTCCTCTATTGCTCCAAAACCAGACCCAGCACTCAGCAGAAGCTCTGGCTCCTTACAAGGGCCCACAGCAGTGCAAGATATATCTCACAGGCAAACAATGTTTTCTTTACTGTTGCTGCCAGTCATTTTCTGTCACTTATTGCTGCATTTGTGCATATAATCATTCCTCAGTGAAAAACTTTGTGTTATCTTCTTTGTGTTATCTATTTTTTCCAGAATATTTCTCCAAGTCTCACAAACACATTGTGAATTCTGATACTGTTCTATAACTTGCTCTTCACCTGCTCATGCAAACAATATGATGTCATCCACAATTTTCTAGGCATGTTCACTGGCACAGAACCTCTGCTCTTTGGGTGCACCTGATGGATGGTATTCACTTAATGATCCATCATGGAATATTTTGTTTTCTTTTTCTGGCTCACTGTAGAGCTGTGAACTCTATTTAATGAGTCCTACTTAAACCTGGATTTGAAAACAGAGTTATTAATTTCTATGAGGACTCTTCTGAAGCACTCACCTCTTCAGTGTCTGAATGCTTCGCAGAAAACCAAACTGAATTGGGCTTCATGTTTCCTTTTGTGAAATGGAGCCTCATCATCAAATGTAGAAATGAGGCATGTGAAGATAAAAGTCAAAAGAATCCTTTAATTGTGGATTCTGAACTTGAAATAGTCTTCTTCAGAGTAATCAGATCTGCATAATACCTCATGCCCAGAGCACAGCTAGCACTGACCACACTTACAGCAGGGACTGGTCACCAGACCTCTGGTTCAAGTGCCTGGAGTATAAATAACAGAGAGTGAATACTTGTCAAAAGTTTTTTTTCACCTAGTTGAAAAAGTATCATCTAAAATCTCTGTGAAAAAGACAGGGACAAAGAATCTAGCAAATGCGGGCATCCTAAATTGCCTGAGTAATACTGTGTAAGAGAACATAGCCTCAGGAACTAGTCACATCTACCAAACCTTTTTTGCTTCAAGGTGAGTTCCTTGTGGAGAGGATAATATATATATATATGCAGTTATATATAGAGAGATGCCTGCTGTGGTGTCTGTATAATGCTTAATAGGGCTGGCAAATGATGACTGTAAACTGTAGTACACTGCTGTGTCCAATCTTGTGTTGTGCTTGTTTTAAGTTGATTTTATTCTTTTTTAGGGATGGGTATGCTTGCCAGTGTATATACAGATGATGAAGAGAGAGGGAACGCGATGGGGATTGCACTAGGAGGCCTTGCTCTGGGAGTATTAGGTCAGTGACATGGAATCTCTGCTGACAAGAGAAACCACCCTCCTAGCCTTCACCACTACCCCATAGTCTTCCCCAAAGCAGCACAAGAGTCTCATGGAATGCATGGTTATCATGCCATCTCCAGATTAATTTCACAGTGCATGTTAAAAATGAGGGTTTTTTCCCACCAAAGCACATTTCTTTTGTGAATACGTCAGGCAATAATGTCTGAGATGTTTGGAGTTTCTTTACACAGAAGAATATCTTGGGGAGTGAAGAATGTGGTTGCTGTCATGATCAGTGAGCTTTGTGTTTCAGTTTTTTGTTTGTTTGTTTGTTTGTTTTCAAATGGATCTTTTATGGTCACAGAATGTAACTAGCAGGATGCCCAAATGCTTGTAGAGGATGTTTGTTCGGAGATGTGGCCTCACAACTGTGTCCTTTCTTTCTCTCTGGCAGTGGGCCCACCTTTTGGGAGCATCATGTATGAGTTTGTGGGGAAGAGTTCTCCTTTCCTGGTGCTGGCAGTACTAGCTCTGTTGGATGGAGGTCAGTAAATATGAAGAGTCAGTATCACCATGTAGCACATCCCTTTCAGATTATTACCACCTAAGCCCTTCTTGAAGAAATGTTACAGTATTGATTTCTTTTCACAGCTGTTCAATTATTTGTTCTGCAGCCATCCAGACCACAAGCAGAAGTAAGTATTAAGATAAAACACTCTAGGCAATGGATGGCACTTTGCCTTTCCTAATCCCAAGCTTTTGATTTGTAGAGTCAGAAGGGGACACCATTACTGACACTTTTGAAGGACCCATATATCATCATTGCAGCAGGTACCAGATCCTTATTTTTTTTCTTTAAACCAACTATTGGTATTATACCTGGAACTTGGAATGCTTTCAGGCTGAGCTGGTTTATCAATGTTGTCATTTGCTGGTTTAATTTACATAAAGTTTAATTAACCTGTTGGTAATACAGGATGAATATACCAGTAGAAATACAATAAGTTTGAAATGGAGATGTCTTTCCAGCTGAGAGGACACTTATGGCTTATGGTTGCTTGCTAAGGCAATGAGCCATGGGTCTTCCTATGAGGCAAGTGAAAAGGGCCAAGGCTTTCACAAGGAGGAATTGCCAGCACATCACAGGCAAGTGTAGGGAATAACACTGAACTTTGTTTCCATTTGAAGAGGGAGTGAGTTTGATCTCTAGAGCATGGATTATATTTCAGAGAAGGTCTGACTTGAATAGTGAATTGTGTTTGGTATTACATATATCCTTTGTCTAATGAGTTTTTCAGTCTCAAGGGAAGCTTGCCTTTTTGGATTGCATTTTGTTGAATGTTTATTCTGAAGTCTGTAGTTAAGCTTGGCCCTTTTCGATGGTCATAAAGTATCTGAAAAGTTTTACAGCTTAGTTTCTTAATCCTAACCTACTTGTCTAAGAAAGCAATTCTTCCAGGCAGTTTTTGGGTTCTCTGGTGTTTTTTTTTGGTGGTCTTAGGGAATGGTCATTACCCTAACTCTGTGACTAGACACTTGGGCAAGCTGTGACTAAAGTTATACAAACAATTTTGCTTGAAAAATTCTCGGAGCATCAAAAGACCTTTTCATAGAGCAAAAGTATTTGAGGGGGAAAAAGAAGCAAAGTCAGTACCTGTCATAAGAGATCAGATCTATTGTTCATCTAATTCAGTACCTTGTCTCTTACAGTGCTTAAAGCAGGTACTACAAGGTGAGGTTCATCTATCATATAAAGTAGATTTCTGAAGAATAATACAATCCCTGTCAAGGTCTAATCTGTCACAGAACATAAACCACAAAATATGACCAATATGATTTGCTTGACTAAGACTTAGCTGCTCATGCCAAATTAATCTTAGCCAAGGAAGAGAAAAAGTCCCAAAGACCATGGATCCCACTATTTTGACCATGTCCCATGTCTGCTAAGAGCAGGGATGGGCCTTGTTCCCATTTTCTAACATATTTGCATGGCATTCAATTTCTGTAGCTCTTCTCAGAAGCTATTTCAGCTGATGTTTTAGAGCTTTCTAAAGCAGGGCTGCAACAAACAGTCTCAGGGCAGCAAAGCAGTGAAAAGACTCAGGGCTGGGCAGCTTGGAATCAGCACAGTGTGTGTCATAGAGTCCTTGCATTTACTGCCCTGACTTTTTGTTTCTTGCTTCCTTGCACATGCTTGCAGGCACTGCCAGTGCCTCCTGTTTCCCCTTCCTGTCTTCCACCCACAGTGGCTGGGAATGACCAGAGGAAGGGAAAGGAAGGATGTACATAAAGACCTATCTGTTTTGATCCCTTTCTGCTCCTATCCCTCCTGCTCTTACCAGCCACTCTGGGTGACCTGTCCTGCTCCCACCAGGCATCAGTGCCCAGCATCTGAGAAAGTCCTTCCTGTGGTTAACTGGCAGGGTTAGGTACAGCACCCAGAGTCTTTCCCTCCTGGGCCAGAGACTGCCCAGCACTCTGACAGTGTGGATGATATCAATGTTCTCTAATCTCAGCCTCTCCTCCTAGTACTTTATTTCCTTTGCAGACCAGATTTGGGGTTTTCAGAGCTGAATGCCAAATACCAACTAGAATTTCACCCTTTTTTTCTGGCCTACCAGTGCACATCAGTCAGAAGGCAGATTTCTTGATGCATCAGGAATACATTGTTTAAACTTTAATTGATTCCATTGGGAAGTTGTTGCTTTTTACAGGGTAAACGATTGGAAAGATTCATATGCTCCCTCTTACCCCAAGGAGTTTGGTACTTTCCTTGCTCTGATTCTGATACTTATGGGCAAGGGTTGGTAAGCAATTGGTTGTGACAGCAGAGTGAGCTCTGTGCTCTGACACCTTGAGGCACTCAGTCAAGACATCATACGACATTTCTCCATTTCTAAGCCAGGATAAATTCTTCTGCTTCACAAGGATGCTGTGAATATATTGCTGTCTACAATATTCAGATACAGTCTTCAGAGAGGGGAAGGTTAGAAATCCCATTGGGTTTGCACTGCTTAGGAAGATTAGAGGTTTTGAATAGCTTTTAATGCAGTTAACTACTTCATTAAAAATTGACTGCATCCTTATTGGGCTGCCTTGTTAGTCAGAGGTGAAAACCAGGGACATTGTAAATGTGCTGCAAATGGACTAGCAGTTTAGGTAGTTCTTGCACTCTCAATTTAGGTACACCACTAATTTCAGGGTATAAATTCAGATTCAATCTCCTGAGCGTGCGTCATACACTTGAGTCATAATTGTTTGCATTGACAAAGTACAAGCACTCTCTGGCTTAATTTGGCTTACCAACAGCACAGTATTGCTCCTTAACATGAGGTGTCTTGAACTTAGGACAAGAGGAAATAGCTTCAAGTTGCACCAGGGGAGGTTCAGATTGGGTATTAGGAGGTATTTCTTTACTGAGAGGGTTATCAGGCATTGGAGCAGGCTGTCCAGGGAGATGGTGGAGTCACCAGCCCTGGAAGAATTAAAAAAATGTATAGACATGGTGCTTGGGGACATGGTTTAGTGGTGGGACATGGTAGTGTTATGTAGATGGTTGGACTTGATCTCAGAAGTCTTTTCCAACCATAATGATTCTATGATAACTTGAGCATGGTGCTCCTCTCCTTTCAGAAAGTGAGAGTTTGTCCTTTGATAATCCATGTTGCCTGTGAATTCATAACTGTGACTGTCACAATGGAGAGGAGGCCAGTGCTGTCACTTGCTTGCTGTATATCACAGCCCTATGACCAGTCCTCATGCCTGGTGGTCTTTGGTGCCAGCAGTAGCTTTTGCAGGATACAGTATGTCTGTTCTTGTTGAACATCCACTCACCAGTCATGGTAGGGATGTCACAAAGATATGAGCATCAGAGGGACAGGAGCAGATGATATGGCAAACTCACATGAGAACTTCTACAGGAGAAAGGAAATGTGAGCGAATACAGACTCTGCCTCACATGTTTGTGAGATTGTGTCAGAGGTGATGCTTCAAAGTCAGTGCTATTGCTCCTCACTGACCCAGGCAAAATAAACGCTCCTGATATTTTTTGTCACTGCTGGTAGGAGCTCAGTGAATGAAGTCAATGGCATTCTCACAGCCAGATCTCACTAGCAAAGATTAAAGAAATGTTAGGTGCTACCAGATGAAAAAGTTGCATTGACAGACAAGTCAGATCCAAAATCCATGATGTTTCCTGACCTGATAAGAAACATCTGTGCGTGCACATCTCTTTCTCTTTTCTTTGTGAAGTTTAATAGTAGAATAAGACCTTTGCTATTTCAGCCATTTCTGTTAGAGTGGTCCTGCACTTTGTGGGGCCTGAGGTTTTTTTCCTGCATCAAGGAAGCCACTGGAGCATGGCTGATTTTGGCTCTGAAGAGGGCAACCCTGAGGTATTTAACTGAAGCTCCTTACAGACACTACACTAATGGGAGCTTGCAGCAGAGTGGAAAGGTTTACTTTAGATCTAATTCTTCATCTGTGGGGTAAAGCAGTGCTGAACTGTTGCACCTTGCCCCAGGAAGGGAGTGAGCCAGTTAGCCTGGAAGTTCATTTTAGGAATTGTGGATACACAGTCTAATATATTCTGACAGGTTTGAGCAAAGAATGACATCAGCGCTCATTTTGTTTTGAACTGTATGATGAGGAACTTGTTCCAGGACAGCTAATGTTTCTCTGACCTCAGTCAAATTAAGCTTTTTTTTTTAAACAAAAAGTAAAATTTGAATGGTAAATGATTGTAAGAGCCTGGAATATTTTCCTAAATTTCATAGATTATAAATATTAGGAAGAAAAGGTGGAACCCAAATTTGAGGTTGTCACTTCTAGCAACTTCCAAGCTCCCTCAAAAAGTCATTTTGCAAGGTATTAGCAGAGGGCACATGTCCTGTTGCTCTGTATCAGTCTTTGACTGCCTCACATTCCTTTCAGTGAGTGGAAAAGGCATCTTGAATCTAAAGAAATACCATGGGGTTTAAAAATCCCTGCACTAAAGCTGAAGTGCACTACTGAGGATAGACGAGCATGACACAAACCCACTGTAATCTGCATCTGCAGGCAGTGGCATAGGGCAGAGCTGAGCCTGTGGGCAAGACTGAATCAGCACTTCCACCACTTGCTATCCTTTGCATCTGGGTGACTAAAGGTCCAGAAACTCAAAAGAGATTTGGAAGCATTTGAAATTCATTGACCTGGGCAAACTCAGCCAGATCCATGCTTTGCTGCATGGACTTACTGGCTGCTGGCTATAGGATCTCCACACAAAATTCCTCTTTGTAGAGGATAGACATCTCTGTGGTTGTCTGACAGTATTTTTAGGATCAAGACCTCTGCATCTCATTGTAGTCACTCTCAGATGATGGAGTCACAGGGTCAAAGCCTGTTCCTCTTACACAACAGGGCTCCATTTTTGCCCTAGGAGACTAGATAAAGTCCAAAAGATTGGAGTTTTAGCTAATCATTTGTGCAACAGTCAGACCTCATGAACTTTATAAATGTCATCATGCTCACTGCAGACTTTCACATTATGAAAATAGCTTAACCTTTATTGTAGAATTTCTAAGAGAATAGAAATATACAGAAATCTTCAGTGATTTTACATTCTGTTCTGTTTAACATTAAACAACATTTGATGCATGACAAATACAACTGTAAAAAGGCAATGTTTTTTGTAAAAGCATCCATTCTTTGCATGGCTTTTTGTTCATAGTCAAAAGGACTAATTACTACATTTTCCCTCTCCTCTTCTTTCTCTAAGGATCAATCTGCTTTGCAAACATGGCAATTGCTATGCTTGAACCAGCATTACCCATTTGGATGATGGAGACCATGTGTTCAAAACAATGGCAACTTGGTAAAGTACAGTATATTATTTACATCACTATATTTGGTCTAATGACTGTTTCAGATCTTGTGCTTTTAATGATAGTCTCCTTACATGCTTCAGGGTAGTCTTTTTTTTAACTATCTTTAAATTGTCAGTTTTATACCTACACATTTGCTAGCATCAGTTTTTAAGAAAAATAGGTAGTGGATTGATGTTATTGTAATAGAGGCTCCAGTAATCACAGAATTGTTTAGGTTGCAAAAGATTTTTAAGATCATTGAGTCCAATCATTAGCTAACACTCCCAAGTCCTCCACAATAAGAGGTAACACTTACATTGCAAAGAGAAATAGGTGCAGGCAGCCACAACACTGTGCTTGTCCTGGCTCCTTTGGTTGCCCCAGCTGCACATCTAGCAGACTATTGTGCTACTGAGCCAGCCCAGCAAGGCAAAACTATTTGTTTGGGGATTTTCCCATAGGAAATCTATCCTCTTGAATTGCCTGGAGTAGGCAGCCATGGAAATCTGCAGCAGGTGCAGAATATTTGGTGCAGAACATGCCAAGGCCAATGCATACTCCTTCAGGGTTGCTCCTGGCAACATGTGGAAGAAGGATGGACTTCACTTAAAATGTGTCAACCAAGGATTTGAGGAGCATTTTCCCTTGAATTTGATAGACTTGACACCCTTCCAGTGATTACTTAGCCCATTTAGCAGAAGGCAGTGGGAAAGTGCCAACTTGGCACACCTTATAACCTTTAACAGGGGGACAATCTTGGGAAACAAGTGTCCACAGGCAAACTGGGAATTAGTCTTATATATAAGTTAGACTAAAGAGTAAAACTGGGATAGTTACTTTCTCTTTGAGGTGAACAGGAGGGGGAAAAGATAAAGAAAAGGGATTAACTTCCAGTGACTGTCAAAACGTGTGCAGGAAATTGGTGTGAAGTTTGTGGGGAGTGCCTGGACTTTGTGTGCCACAATGCATAGTGCTGACCCAAAGAAGGCCAATGAAGATGGTGAAGGGTCTAGAGCACAAGTGTTGTGAGGAGCAGTTGAGGGAACTGTGCTTGTTCACTCTGGAGAAGAGGAGGCTCAGGGAGACCTTCTCGCTGTCTGCAACTATCTCAAAGGAGGTCGTAACAAGGTGGGATTTGGTCTCTTCTCCCAAGTAACAAGTGATAGAATAAAAGGAAAAGGTCTCAGGTTGTGCCAGGGGAGATTTAGGTTGGACATAAGAAGAACTTTATCAAACATTGGAACAGGCTGCCCAGGGAAGTGGTGGAATCTCTGTTCCTGGAGGGCTTTAAAAGACATGTAGATATGGCATTAAGGGACATGGTTTAGTGGTAGACATGATGATCTGAAAGGTCTTTTCCAACCTAGACAATTCTATGAGCCTATGAACTGACTGATGTTCACCTGTTTAATAGCTCTAATTAATGCAGCTCAGATCTAGAGTAGTTATAGGTAGCAGTCCTTAATGTGGGGCTGTCCTGTTGAACATCATAACGACTGCTGGCCTCTAATACAGCAAAATTAAAACACAAACTTAGGTATTTTAAACCTCATGAAGAAAAAGGAAGATTGCTTATCTATTACTGGTATTATCATATTACTGGTGCAACGGAAATGAGATTTACAGATTCTTTACTTGAGTAGAGATTTCCTAGAAGCAAAATATCCATTTTAAATTAAGACTAATTTTACCTCTTAATGATATAAGTAATTGACTCTATTATGCGTTGTCTGATTTGACAGCATTAATTAAAGTTTTTAAGCCTCTTAAATTATATCTTGAACTGCAGGGTTTTAAGCAAATTATTATCTTATGCAATTTGGAGATCCAGCTGTTTGAAGCATGATCTGAAGAAGGTATAAATAACCTTGATTTGATCAATTAATGTTACTGTGCATAAAGCTTATTTAGAAAATTATGGTTCTGCTTCAGCATACCACAGCTTACACACCAACTTGCAAGTCTTATTTATCAAGTCTTTGCAGTATTTTTTGGTTTTATAGTGGTTAAGGTCTGCTATATGTGACCATTTGGTATAAAGAGAGAGCTCCAAGCAGTACCAAAGGAGTTGTGGTTACATAGGTGAAGATGTTTCCCCAGTATCACCACTGTAACTCACCAGAATTTTAATCACAGGATATTACTGTGCTAAAAATTACCTCTGGATTTTTTTTTCTTATGACTATCAGAGAGATAGGAAGGAAGATGGATAGGCAGGAAATGAGAACATCTATGTTGCCTTGGTGAAAGATGAGGAGCATATACACTTAAAGGAAATGGTTTGATTGTGTACCTTAATGTCACGGCTGCTGTCTAAGTCTGAATGAACTGATTTAATAGTAACCAAATGGAAGGCTTGCCATGGCATACACTGCACTAATTTGTCAGACTTTCCCAGTTTTGTTTTAATTAAGAAGATGTAAAATTTAACAGGAACAACAAAAAAATACAGTGTCTCATTTCTTCCAAGCCACATAAACCACTCAGCCCTGTTGCACAGGGATCCAGTGTCAGGCACAGCCACTCTGTTCCTCTGCCTTTTGGGTATTTTCCACACAACATCATCTCCTAAAAGGCAATCCCTGCTCTCACACATGCCTGCATCATCCTCCCTGGTGCTCTCCAGGCAGCCAAGCAATGGTACACTATAGTCTCCCTTAGCATTTCTTCTTTTGATGCTTCCCCTCTGGCTGGGTCCTGCCCCACAACTTACATGTAGGGAGAGAATGAATCCTTGAGTACAGATTGGAAATGGCTTTTAAACTAGAGATCTTTCTGGTCACTGCACAGCCAGCATCTACTCCAGCTGCAATCACTGCTGTGGAAAGCTCAAGACTAGAAATGATTGCTGGTCCCAACAGTAAGTTTTTCTGAGAGGACAAGGGGGTACCTGAACCCTCCCATCAGAGTCAGAACGAAATTGTGTGCCCTCATCTACAAGTCACTACAGATAACTAGGGTTTTTTTAGTTTAAAACAATAAGTGTTGGTTTTTTTTTTAAATTAAATTAGCTTTTACTGTAACTATATTGACTAAATAATTTCAAACCCATGATTTTAAGGTTTCTTCACCTTTACATTATTTACGTATACTTAGCTTTGGTCACTGCTTGACCAAGGAGCATATTGTGGTATTACAAACTCACCTTAACAGGAGGCCTCATGGCATTCACAGGCTTGGAAGAGGACAGTGACTTGCAAAGCCACAGGAGCAGTCCTGCTGTCAGCTCCTCCAGGGAGGGACTCACCCACCCTTGACCATCTCTGGATTGCTGCATATGCTCAGCATATGCTCCATAACCAAGAAAGAGTTGCTTTCCTTGACCTATCCCAAAGCTTATTTTAGTTAGATACAAACTTTTTGCTTTCAGTTATTGTAGCTGAAGCTGAATAAGTGTTTTCAAGGGCATCACATTGCTCCTGCAGTTCGTAGATGATGTCCTTAGATTTCATGAGACGGCTACAACAAACCGGATATTTGATTTTTTGGGCTCAGCACAAAGACTCTATTAGATGTGTTCAAATCAAAATTGCAGGGTCTGGAATTTATTAGTTTCTTCTAACACTTCACTAAATTCCTTGCTGATAAAACATCTCATTCATATTTTTCAGGCATTGCTTTTCTTCCAGCTAGTTTCTCTTATCTCATTGGGACTAATCTTTTTGGGATACTCGCACAAAAAATGGGAAGGTAGGTTTAATTTAAAAATACCAATAATCTTTCAGTCTGTTCATGTTCCATTTCCAGTGTTTCTCCCAGGTCAGAATACTGATAGTGGAAATTATTAAAGTTTGTTCTTTAGTAGCTACTTTAGTTGTGTAACTCAGCACTTCAGACATGACTTTGAAACATGAAACACTGAAGACCAACGCCAATAGCTCAGAATCACCCATGTCTGAGTGATATTTCTTCTTTGATAGATGGCTTTGTGCTTTGCTTGGGATGCTCATCGTGGGAATCAGTATTTTATGTGTAAGTAGAAGATCAAACCATCTAAATGTTCTTGTGTTAATCTTCAAATATGTGCTTTCCCCATGAGATTTTGTTGAAGTTTCTGCTTTACGATACTTTATTAAACAATGTGTAGTTAATAGGTTCCAGATCAGAGTTGAATGCTTTGAAATTTCAGTGCTTCAATTATTTTGAAGGAAAATTGGCTCTGAAAGGAGGAGGATGATCCTTTTTTTTTTTTTTTTTTAATTTGAGCTGTCACTCAACAGTCTGTTTTTGCTCATAACAGTCAATGTGTCAGCAGTTCAATGGCACAGTTGTCTGAAATGGTAACACAGAACAAGGATTAAACTCTTAACTTGCACATCTGTACTGAATGTGCCATGACTACTCTGAGAATTTATCTTAGAAAAAGAAAACTAACTTCATCAGCATGTGTATTGTGACATAATTAACTGCCTGACATTTCCTTTATAGGTGCCATTTGCTAAAAACATTTATGGTCTCATCGCACCAAATTTTGGAGTTGGATTTGCCATTGGTAAGAAAAATTAAAAGGACTACTTACAGTATGTTGGGTATATAAAAGTAATTTTATATGAAATTACATGGAAAATTAGTTTTGTTGCCATTCTGATCTGGTGGTAGCAAAGTCTGAGCTGTGGCCTAAACTGGTAGGTAGAACAAGAAGGTTTAAAGGATGATGCTGTGGTAGTTTGAACTGGGCTGCTGTTAGACAAACTTGATTCTGAGGTCATAGAATCATAGAATGGTTTGGGTTGGAAGGGACCTCTGGAGGTCATCTAGTCCAACCCCCCTGCAGTGGGCAGGGACATTCCTGTCTAAATCAGGTTGCTCAGAGCCCTGTCAAGCTTCACCTGGAATGCCTCCAGGGATGGGGCCTCATCCACCTCCCTGNAGCTCATGAGGTTCACATGGGCCCAGCTCTCCAGCTTGTCCAGGTCCTTCTGGATAACATCCTGCCCCTCCAGCTTATCACCAGCACCCCATAGCTTGGTGTCATTTGCAGACTTGCTGATGGTGCACTCAATGCTGCTGTTGATATTGTTTATAAAAATATTAAACAGTCCAGGCCCCAGTACAGAGCCCTGAGGGACACCACTTGTCACTGATCTCCAGCTGGACTTAGAGCCATTGACCACTACCCTCTGAGTGTGACTACCCAGCCAGTTCCTTATCCACTGAACAGTCCACCCATCAAATCCATAGCTCTCTAACTTGGCCAGTAGAATGTTGTGGGGGACCGGGTCAAAGTCTTCCCATAACTGCTCCATTAGCCTAACCAGATCTTTCAAACTGTCCATGAATGTATGCATTGTTTTCAGAAATAAAGCCATGTACTCTTCAAACCCTACAGTCTTCCCTGTTCTGGATAATAATTTATATAGATATTTTCATAGAAAAACTAAAAATAGGCTTAAATTTTTGTTCATCAAACAGGAATTCTGAAGCTCACATTCATGTACTCTTCTTCAAGTAATATATGTGAACTTTCCTTATGCTGGACCACATAGTCAGGCTGAAGTAGGGGCCATGGCTTGCTTTGAAGCACTTGGCTTGTTTGGGGGCATTTTCATGCATGTTAGGAAAGAAGTTACAGCACAACTACAAACCCTTTGTACCTCAGCAGCTTTGTCAGCTACCTTGTGCTGTTTCTTGCTAGCAATAAAAGTGTCACTCAAAAGACATATTAAAGCCGCTGTAAAAATGTTCATTGGCTGGATGCTAATGCAATCTTGTAGGCCTACAGTAAGTTCACACAAAATAGCTTTCCCCTAAATGAAAGGCACTTTCCTGGTAGTGTGAGGTAAGAGCTTTGCATAGACAGTTGGTAGGAAATGTTTGATATTCTTTAAGTTCATATCTCTCTTGTCCTCTGGCAAGTGTCATATCTACATAGCCATGCATGAACTTAGACACTGTAAAGATCATAAAAAGCACAGATAACAGAGTTACTGAAGAATAAGATAATACAGGTTTCTAAAAATAAAAACTTTAGGAAGAAGCATCGTTTTAGTTGCTTTTACATTCTGTTTTAGCACATAGCTGGCCAAGTTATTAAAAAGGAAAAAAAAAGCACCCCACAATAAAAACCCAGCAGTATTCTTCTGATATGTGTTTCCCTCCCTAATTCCTAGGAATGGTGGACTCCTCCATGATGCCAATTATGGGCTACCTCGTAGATCTGCGTCATGTGTCTGTCTATGGCAGTGTATATGCAATCGCTGATGTTGCCCTTTGCATGGGCTTCGCCGTAGGTAAGTCCAGGATTTTCCTCAATATAATGAACAGCTAAGAAAAAAAGAATATGCTACAATGCCAGGTGTGAATCCCAGTGGCATTCACAGGCTTTGTGAGTTATTTTCTACAAGAAATCAAAGCAGAGGGAATTGTGTTTGGCATCTGTTCCCCTCCTCTGCTGTGATGCTGCACTCAGCTTCATTAGCTGTAAGAGGTCTGAAGGTGTCGAGCACTGAACACAGACAGGATATCCCTTGGAAAGAGGCCTTGGAACACTTAAAACAAACACCACAGCTGTGCTCCTAGCAGTCTGAGTGAGAAATAACTCCCCATTGACCCTTGCCTCCTTGAGTGCATGACACAGATGCATCTTTAGGAGAATCTCTAATTTCTTCAGTGAATGTGGAGTATGGAACCAGGAAATGTTTATGTTATAATTACAAACATGTCTTCACATTCCTCAAATCAATTTGTAAAGCAGTATTTATTTTTATATATAAAATTACTGTTGTTTAAAGTGACTGCTGCAAATTTTGAGTGATTTTCAGAAGAGGGTTTTTATTTATACAAGGCCCCTCAGCTGGTGGTGCCATTGCAAAGGCCGTAGGATTTCCATGGCTGATGACAATTATAGGGATTGTGGATATCCTCTTCGCTCCTCTATGCTTTTTCCTTCGAAGTCCTCCTGCCAAAGAGGAGAAAATGGTAAGCACAACGTGGTTTTATTCTTTCTAATTTATTTTTTTTTAGTGAAACAAATGATAACTTATTTCTGCATCTTTGCCTCTAACTTCCCCGAAATGGGACCAGCATAATTTATTTCACCTTCATGCACCACGTGTGGAATGAACTCCCCCTTCCTTTTACATCAAAGATGTATAAAGAAAAGCTTTTATTAATTGCATGTTATAAAATCACAAATTTGATTAACATGAAAAGGAATCCATCAGACATTAATCTGCAAAAGCATGCACTGTGGTAGAGTCAGTAAAAAAATGCATTTTTGTTTTCCTTGAAGTGCCAGAACTGTGTTGATCAGCTTTGTTTTACTCCTTTGTATGCCTCAACCAGTGGGTTTTTTCAGTGGTCCTTTACAGTGTATTTTGCATCATACTTTTTTTCCTCCTCCTCCTTCTTCCTCCACACAATCCTGCCCTTACAAATTAATGGCTTCTCTTATCCTATCTGTACCATGGGTCTTATCCAGTCTCTTTTTTATTAAAACTTTGCCAGTGACTGAATCTCCCAGAACAATCAGTGCTCCCCAGCCACTGTATAGTGTGTAAGAACAGGGATGCTTGGCCCAATCAGCAATCTTGCCTAATCTTCTGTGACTGGCAATACGTACCCAGGGATGAGTTTCAGAGCAAGTGAACATATTGTGATACATCCCTAGAATTAACTCAAAAGTGACTGTGATTAACAGACTTTATGTGACTTTTTCTCCATTAATGTTCACGTTTGCTCTCTGAATCCCTGTAAAAGTCTGTTTTCACAAGCCCTGGAGTGAAGTGTTCCCCTGCTAATTGCATGAGGTCTGCCCCAGGATCCCCATGAGTGTGTCTGCTCCTCCTGTTTCACATCTTCACTCCTATTACTCTCTGTTTAGACTGTCACCCTCCAAAAAAAGATTCCTGCTTTGATTTTGATACTCCTTTTCCTTTGTTTCTCCTCCTGTCCCATTCTTCTCTCTCATCCTTTTCATTTCTGTAGCTCACTTTGCTCTTTCATATCACATCCTTTATCTCCTCTCCTACACTGCTGTTGCAAGACCTGCTGTTGCCATAGATTTACACTGGGTCATGTTCTAAAGCTCTCTTACTGCAGCAGGGGATCCATTGCTTTGTTCAGTGGGTTTCCTCTGCTGGGCAAGAAGACTGAAAGCTCCCAAAGGACTTACAAGGCAGTGTAGGCAGTAGGCAAAGCAATACCTGTTGTGATGTCAGGGCTGGGAAAATCTTGGAAAACAAGTACCTTTCTTTGCCACACCACCTGTCACCATCTGTAGGTCAATCCCACCCATCCTTGCTTGTGCTGAACAAGGTTGACTTGGGCCCAGAAATATCATTGCTAGTTATTTGGGTGAAAACGTAATTTTGTTTGGCCGTAGTCTTACTTACTATGCAGCACCACATCTCTGCAAGGTAAGGACATAGCCTGCTGCACATTCTGCCTGTGTTTTGTACTGGTATGAGCAGAACAGAAGGTGGAAAAATGCATCTTGCCAAAACTTTGGCTTATGTGAGGCCAGAGACCTTTTGTTTTGCACATATTTGGACTGCAGGATCCCAGAGATTCCAGTTAATTCGTTGTCATAGCCTTTGCAGATAATTTTTTTTTCTTCTTTGTTTTTCTACATTGACTCAGGCTGAGGAACAGAAAGGAAAAAAAATCTGCTCTTGATTGCTAGACATACAAAGTCCATCATATGCTTCCTTGGTCACTGACAGGGTTTCACTTGTAATAGGGCAATCACTGAAGGAACAGGATCTCTTCCCACAGCTTAAACACATTCCAGTGCCTGCTCCCCCTCAGTGTATCTTTAAATGCAAAGTGACTCCTTTTCCCAAAGTGGCTTGTGGCAGTGAACTCGTGCCATTTCTTTTGGGTTTGAGAAGAGCCAGAAGGAGGGTCCTGACTTTGTGCTCTTTGCATCATTAATTAAAAACCAAACCTGTATACTACATAACTGCTCCAAGTACAGATTATGCTTGTCCTAGGAAAAACTCACCCCAAAGAATGTAATACTGTAGCTGGTCCCTAATTAACTATAATAATCACTTCTAGTTTGCCACAGGTGTCAAGTTGCACTATGTGGGCGAACACGCTCAGCAGAGTCTGGTTATGCTGCTCTGGAGCTCTGCAGAAAGAGGTGGGAAAAGCAAAACTAGGAAGGGACTCATCTTGGGGCAGTAGGACTCCTCTTGCTCATTCATTCAGCTTTTAAGAGATTGAGATTAAATAAAGGTAAATTACTGTAACTGAAGAGTAGGTACAGGTACTCCAATTCAAGGCATGGAGTGGAAGACTGGTTCCAGTAAGGTAATAGAAACTGGTTGGTGATGTCTTTAGGGCCAAGACCTGATATCACACAGACCCATGGACTTGATTTACTCCAGCTGAAATCAGTTTGGGTTCTACTTTCAGGGAACAGAGCTGAATCCCTGCATGGTGGATGCACTGGAGAGCAGTGTGGTGGAATCAACCCCAGACTTCAGCTGGACACCAAGCAGAAATGCTAATATTCACACTCTGTTCTCTTCTAGGCAATACTCATGGATCACAACTGTCCTGTGAAAACAAAGATGTATACCCAGAACAACATCCAGTCCTACCCCATAGGTGATGAAGAAGAAGAATACGAGAGTGATGAATAACATGAAAAGCCATATAACATATTTTGGTGTACAAACTGCAGTGTTTCATGTGAAACATCTCATCCAGAAATAGGTTTTAGTTGTACTGTACATTTAATAGTGACATGGTCAAAACCATCAAAAGTATATTGTTCATTGCCCATGGTTAGAAAGCAGACTGCTAACCGCCTTACAAGGGGGGAAAAAAAGGCTTTATAGAGGATTTCTATAGTACTAATCTTTATTTTGTGTATTTAATTTTATTGAACAGTACACTATTTTTTATTAAATGTGTAGCATAAATCTGTACAAACATGTGAATTTTAACTTTGTTTTTTAATGTCAACTCATTAACAGTATTTTGTTCGGAGTCATGAGTTACTGTCAAGAGCTCTGATCTTTCATTATCTTACTGGAAAGTTAAAAACAAGCAAAGCTCAAAGAAAAACTATCCAGTTTGCATCCTTTGAAGTACATTGAGAGGAGCAGAAGGCTGGAATTCAGAGTGTGGACATTGCTATCTCTTTTTTTGATCAACTTTAGGCCATACATTCGTAAAATTAAAGGCACAACTTCTTTGCCTACTTAAAAGATGAATTCTCCTTGAGACAGCTCGATGCTCCCTCATGATAGACTGGGAGAACATTGTTTTGAACAGGTGAGTCTATTGCTATTAGTCAGCACTATTTAATGAAGTCTTCATTTGTTAACGAATTGTGCAACAAGAAGTCCCCAAAACACACAACACTGGATAAGCAAGTGGGTGTGAATGTGCACTGCTCCTTTTCCTTAAAGGGAATAAGAACAGCATGAAGATACTTCTTATTTTTCTATCTTTTATTTTTAACATAACTAAACTTTATTTCAGATGCAACTTAAGTGACTGGTTGAGAGAAGCTGCATGTAGTGAAAGTAAGCTGGTAACTTAAGCAGGTCAAAGTGTTTTACATGCATTGGCATACACATCTAGAAACACAAGATATATTTTTTAACAATGAATTAAAATATCAACTTTGCTAAAAATAATGAAAAAAAGGCCTTTGTTGCCAATATCTCTTAACATTTGGGGACGTAGTCTAATACACATAAAGCACTGTATTAGGCAGTTCCTACCTGCACTGAAAAAAAACCCCAGTATTTGCAAGAAAGTGTTTTAAAACAGTGCCAATGTCCTTGTGTATCTAACTGTGGTATCTCTTTTCATTTGTAAAACTAAAATCTTTATGTGCCTTCTTTCATGTAATTGCAGATGTTTTATGTACTACAGCATAGATACTATGCTTACATATAGTTTTGTAAAGCATATAAACTATGGTCAGAAGATATAAATATAGTGACTCAAACTTCAAGTATTGCTTTGTCAATAATTATGCATTCAGACCATATCCAAATAACCTGAAAGAAGTTCATGAGCTACTGTAATAAAGCAAAATTAATAAAAGAACTCCCATGATGATTTTGTCTTAAGCATTGTGGTTTACTATATATTGGGGGAACAAAAAAAAACCAACAGATATTCCAGGTTGTGGAAAAACACTCCTCACTTCTAGTCCCTTTGTAACTCATGACAAACATTTTCACCACAGAGCATAAACACATGGAACTTCAGTAATTATGATAACTTCCAAAGTCAGTCTGCCATGTGGCTGCTGGTCCAAGATTTAACTTTTGGGAAACAGATGAGGCTAAAAAGTGCAGTACCAGGGGCCATGTACAGGGCCCTGTACACTCTTTAAATAAAGGTGAAGACTCTGAGAAAACAGCGTAGGAGGCTTAAATGGTATGAAAGGCCAAGCAATCTCACTCCTCTTCTGCAGCTGGAACCATGTTTCTCCTGGGGCCTCAGAGACCAGCATCTTGGTTTAAATCCATGGTTTAAATGCTCAGCAGACCCATAGGAGATCCACACAGCTCAATCTGGCTCTGCTCCTGGTCCACCAGCAGTTAAAGACAGAATTATGAGTCACAGATACCCATGTTTGGACTCTCCATACCCCTCTTTTCTCCCAAAATAAGTAATTAGCAGTTGTTCTACGTTTTGGATTTTTGGAGAAATAAGTAATCAATTTTTAATTTTGCAAATAGTGANTTATTTTTTAACAATGAATTAAAATATCAACTTTGCTAAAAATAATGAAAAAAAGGCCTTTGTTGCCAATATCTCTTAACATTTGGGGACGTAATCTAATACACATAAAGCACTGTATTAGGCAGTTCCTACCTGCACTGAAAAAAAACCCCAGTATTTGCAAGAAAGTGTTTTAAAACAGTGCCAATGTCCTTGTGTATCTAACTGTGGTATCTCTTTTCATTTGTAAAACTAAAATCTTTATGTGCCTTCTTTCATGTAATTGCAGATGTTTTATGTACTACAGCATAGATACTATGCTTACATATAGTTTTGTAAAGCATATAAACTATGGTCAGAAGATATAAATATAGTGACTCAAACTTCAAGTATTGCTTTGTCAATAATTATGCATTCAGACCATATTCAAATAACCTGAAAGAAGTTCATGAGCTACTGTAATAAAGCAAAATTAATAAAAGAAAAGAACTCCCATGATGATTTTGTCTTAAGCATTGTGGTTTACTATATATTGGGGGAACAAAAAAAAACCAACAGATATTCCAGGTTGTGGAAAAACACTCCTCACTTCTAGTCCCTTTGTAACTCATGACAAACATTTTCACCACAGAGCATAAACACATGGAACTTCAGTAACTACGATAACTTCCAAAGTCAGTCTGCCATGTAGCTGCTGGTCCAAGATTTAACTTTTGGGAAACAGATGAGGCTAAAAAGTGCAGTACCAGGGGCCATCCCTGTACACTCTTTAAATAAAGGTGAAGACTCTGAGAAAACAGCGTAGGAGGCTTAAATGGTATGAAAGGCCAAGCAATCTCACTCCTCTTCTGCAGCTGGAACCATGTTTCTCCTGGGGCCTCAGAGACCAGCATCTTGGTTTAAATCCATGGTTTAAATGCTCAGCAGACCCATAGGAGATCCACACAGCTCAATCTGGCTCTGCTCCTGGTCCACCAGCAGTTAAAGACAGAATTATGAGTCACAGATACCCATGTTTGGACTCTCCATACCCCTCTTTTCTCCCAAAATAAGTAATTAGCAGTTGTTCTACGTTTTGGATTTTTGGAGAAATAAGTAATCAATTTTTAATTTTGCAAATAGTGAAGAAGTAACTTCAGTCACAAATCCAAAAACCTCACAAAACAGAAACAAACAAAACCCTCCCAAACAAACAAACACAAAGCCTCACCATTCTGTCCTTGACAAAACTTGAGTTCATTCATGTTTTATATTTTGATCTGTCAACTTAAGTGTGATNTTTTGTAAAGCATATAAACTATGGTCAGAAGATATAAATATAGTGACTCAAACTTCAAGTATTGCTTTGTCAATAATTATGCATTCAGACCATATTCAAATAACCTGAAAGAAGTTCATGAGCTACTGTAATAAAGCAAAATTAATAAAAGAAAAGAACTCCCATGATGATTTTGTCTTAAGCATTGTGGTTTACTATATATTGGGGGAACAAAAAAAACCCAACAGATATTCCAGGTTGTGGAAAAACACTCCTCACTTCTAGTCCCTTTGTAACTCATGACAAACATTTTCACCACAGAGCATAAACACATGGAACTTCAGTAACTACGATAACTTCCAAAGTCAGTCTGCCATGTAGCTGCTGGTCCAAGATTTAACTTTTGGGAAACAGATGAGGCTAAAAAGTGCAGTACCAGGGGCCATCCCTGTACACTCTTTAAATAAAGGTGAAGACTCTGAGAAAACAGCGTAGGAGGCTTAAATGGTATGAAAGGCCAAGCAATCTCACTCCTCTTCTGCAGCTGGAACCATGTTTCTCCTGGGGCCTCAGAGACCAGCATCTTGGTTTAAATCCATGGTTTAAATGCTCAGCAGACCCATAGGAGATCCACACAGCTCAATCTGGCTCTGCTCCTGGTCCACCAGCAGTTAAAGACAGAATTATGAGTCACAGATACCCATGTTTGGACTCTCCATACCCCTCTTTTCTCCCAAAATAAGTAATTAGCAGTTGTTCTACGTTTTGGATTTTTGGAGAAATAAGTAATCAATTTTTAATTTTGCAAATAGTGAAGAAGTAACTTCAGTCACAAATCCAAAAACCTCACAAAACAGAAACAAACAAAACCCTCCCAAACAAACAAACACAAAGCCTCACCATTCTGTCCTTGACAAAACTTGAGTTCATTCATGTTTTATATTTTGATCTGTCAACTTAAGTGTGATAGAGTCACTTGGTTCATCTGCTCCCACTACTTAGTCATCCCCTGTAGCTTTTAACTTCTGTATGTGTTTTATTAGAAATTTGAGGGAAAAATCTCAAGGTAGGGAATGACAAGGAAAAACTGATCAGATTAAAACAAGCTAGTGTAAGGATTTGTTCAGTTATCATCCATTTACCCTGTTCTTCAGCAAATATTAGAAATATTTTTCTTGAACCATTTTTTCCTCTAAGGTAAATCTGGTGATAGTCACTACTATCAATACTACCATTCAGCTATTATTTCTGCAGTGGTTAGAGGTCTTAAAACACCTCCATAAACATCCTTAGCATTTTATAATTGTTTAGTTACACAAAGAATCACCTATTTTGAAATAAATCCATGTCTACTATTAAAAACTGTGCAGAATAAAAATAAATGCATATGCAAATAGAAAGAATACATAAAAGCCCAATTAATCCAGTAATCAGCAGGTTTTATTTAATGCAAAATGTTTTTCTCCCAAAGATCTTTCCTTTAAGTCGTGGCTTTAGATGATTGACTATTGCAATACAAATGTTCAAAAAATATTAACACAATGCAAAGAAGTTGATAATTTAGCAAAACTATTTTATTAAAGCTTATTCTCATGTTAAAATAATAGCCAACAAAATCATATTAGGCAGATCTGCAAATGTGTGCAGTTGCCACCTATTCAGATAACATTAAGTCAAGATATTCTTGTTTTCTGTGGTATTCTTTATTTTCAGCTATATACAGTCAAGCATGAAGCCAAGATTACATCAGGAATGTAGTATTACAATTTTCCCCTTGAGATCCACTGTTTACTGTAATTAATGCCAGATAAGAATGTATGTTTTCCTTCTTATCACTAAAATACAACTATTTGCCTTTTTCCCCATTTGGTATATTTAAAAATATTGCACTACATTTAATTTATCTCTTACAATCATTAGCAATACTATATGGAGCAAAACTATATCCACCTTGTCTTACCCATCATATTACACAAGCCAATTTAAAACCATGAATGTGTTTTTGAAATTGGAATTTGCATTCTTTTTACAGCTCCTTCACATGTGCCAGGGTTTAAATGAAGTACCTGGATATATTTGAAAACCTCTAGAGTAGTCAGTAAGAGCAAACACTGATGGAGATTGAATGCAGATCACCACCAGTGATAAGCCACTGAGAACATGGAGTGGGGAAGTCATAAGACGCAAGCAAGTATAGGTTAAGTAACTTTTAGTCAATAAGGGAAGCTAATTTTGTGCGATTATTTGCTGAAGCTTAATTTCAGAAGTGTGCCACATGCCTGTTTTAGCATGGACAGTGTTTTCCATACATCAGCTAAATAAGTATCAACTGCCCAGAACTCACAAAAAAGTGCAAGTAGTTGCATGAGTGGAAGTAACCATTTTGTTTAGAAGTACAGGTATGCTCTTCCATCTTTGAAAAGCACTGCTGCCCATCACAAACTGAGAGGCAAATTTAATGGAGAGGTACATTTACAAACTGCCTGGAAATTTAAAAGAGTTGTTTTGCCATCTTAGATTCAATTCCAACTGCACAAAGGCTTTTTTTTTTTCCTACTACCAGTGATACCAGTGTTACCAATACCAGTACCTAACACAGTACCTAAAATAAAGACAGTATTTAATACAGCATTTCTATACACAGAAGATGAAACAAGGACATGTTTACAGGAAATAAATAAGAACAATGGCCTTAGCCAGGTGATGCTAAGATCCACAGTTTACACATAGCACAAGACCAGAGAGTTCTTTTCAAAAGCTGCTGGCTCAAATTCTTCCTTATCTCTGCTTGACTCACTTCTCTTGACTCAAATAAAACAATGTTATATACACTATAGGACATTTTTCTGACAAAGGTGAACCCTCTGCTCTGCTCAGACTGTCTCTTCTGTCTGAGAAGCTAAATGCAGCTTACCACTATAAGTCAAAACTGTTGAGTGAATGTTTAGCTCTTTTGCAAAGTATTTTGTACAGTATTTTGTACCCTAACCTTTCTGAAGTGATAAAGTCTGCAGCAAAATAATTCTTTTTAATCCTTTAAATTTTCATTGCATGCTTTTTCATAGCATGCAATGAAACCAACTCTGGTGAAGAGCAATTTTCCTTTATGGGGTTATCAGATAATAACAGAAAACTTAAACATGTAATTTTGTTTCAGAAGGTAATCAGCCTCTTATTTCAAAAATATTCCCAATTAAGTTATCACAAGATACTGGTATGTACTTTGATATGTAGTATTATTCAATCAGGATAAAATAGCCCAAAGTTCTACAGAGAATTTTTTTAGCATAGCATTACTGCATGTCATGTTAATTACAAACTATGAAAAGTTCATACATTTAACAAAACCATGGAAAACAAATGATATGCAATGTCATAACTTCAGTAAATACTAGTAACAGACAAAATGAAGACTTTTTTTTGCTCTCAGGATATGTTTGGCAAAAAAAAATACACAACTACCTAGAAGACATACAATTAAACTGTGATCAACATTTTAAAGCCTGGTCCCTCAGTGACTTCTGTGTCAGTCATCAGCTTAAGCATGCAAAAAGCTTATAATTTTTTCATCATACAGTGAAAATTAAACATTTTGAAAATCCTGGTGGTTTCCTTTTGAAAACATGATCTCAAAAAAAAAGAGGGGGGAGAGGGAGGGAAGTAATACATTAAGGACACCACACACATTAATGTGAAATGGTAAGGTTCTGTAATTAGAAAAAATAAAAATAAGTTATTAAAAATAAATTTCCAATATAAACCCCAAAAATGTAGTTTTAACCAGCCAGTTTAACAAAATGATGGTGCTATAGCTGGAGAAGAACCATTTTTTTTAAGCTGTACTCTTACACAGGCAAGTAACTGTGGAGAAGCAGGACACGTACATTATAGCAGTGTTCTGATTTGTGTGTTTGTAATTAAGTGCAAAGTATTCTTTTAGTCCATTCCTTCAAAGGCTAGATACGTAAATATCAGTCTACTGATTGAGGTGGCTCAACTGGTTCTTCTGATATGATGTTGAATGTTGGTGCCTCTGTCAGACTGATATCTTCGTTATCCATTTCTTCTGCTATATCGGGTTCCTCTGAATCTTTAGTTACTCTTTTGGACTGTCGCTCTAAGGACATGTTTTCCAAAGACTCTAGATCCTCGATGCCTGCTCTGTAGTGGATCATCAGTAGTGTAAGGGCTTGCAGTCTTTCACCTGACTTAGCCAGCGCAGCAGAAATCAGGGCTTTTTTTCTCCCATCGGTTGTCTCTTTTTCTTCTTTAACAAGTGAGTTGTTATTTTCCAGCTCCTGGTCTATTTCATTCTGCAGCTTATCCAACATGAATTCCAATTTCTGGAAACGCTCCTCTGTGGGCAAACTTCTGTAGAGATCACGGCCAATTTCTTTAACAGCAATGAAAACACTGTCATCTAGACCACCCTCCTTTCGGACCAACTTTATCCCCGTACCTGACACACGTTTGGAAGGACTGCTTGGCCCACTGATCTCAGTATCACTACTTTCATTATCAGAAGTGTTTGGTGTGTGCTTTGGTGAGGGTTCTACCACTTCTGTTCCTTGCTCCGAAAGGCGAGCTTTGGGGACTTGACGGAGGTTTAACAGACGGGTACTTGTATTGATGATATGCCTAGTCAAACCTGTAGTTCTGTTAACAGTTTTAGGTTCTGAATCAACACGCGAGGATGCAGCTTGGGGAGCTTCCTGTCCTTCTGCTCGACAGCCTCCCATAGTTCGATCAAGTTGCTTTTCAGCTCCTACACAAAAGGGTGTCTCAGCTAGACATTTTTCTTGACATTTTTTATGGCAAACATAAGCACAGAGCATGCACTGCGAAGCTGCTTTAGTCCATACCTTCTTTTTACAGTAATCACACCAAGTTGGATTCTGAAACTGAGTATCTTGAAAGTTATGTTTGTTCTCTGTAAGAACAGTTTGTCCCGAGTAAGGATCCTCTTTCTGAGCTGCACGAGCTTCTTCTTCCAAGTGACATTCCCTTTCTTTCTCCAGGAGAAAATTTGAATCATCTATTTCACCTTCTTTTAAATATTTGAAGTGTAAAGTTACATCACCATAACAAAATTTCTCATTGAACCCCTTATGAGTTGTCAAATTCCGCAGTGCTGTTCTGGTGACTGCTGCTTTAGGTGTAGGAGCATCCAATTTAAATGTTCTAATATATTCCATTGAGGATGTAGCTAGACAATCTAAAGCAATTTCTTCAAGTTTTATACTTGCATATCCTAAGCAGATAAAACCACCTGCTTTGAAAGGGTCTCTGCACCACAGTGCAACATTAAGGTACTTATGGTATCCTTCTACTTCAAACAGACAGGAGGATGTTCTTGTCCTTGGCCACCGGCCTTGCCGGATTTTATAAGGAATTTCTGGTGATTCCCATGTTTTATGATCATCTCCACTATCTTTGTAACTACGTGCATTTTCTGAAAGTCCATCTTTTAATGTATCTTGTTTTGGTGCTGTTATTACTTTTGATACTGTCGGGTCGTCTATTTGATCATTGTTCTTTACTGCCTTCTCTGTGCATTTATCTCCGTTATTCGTAGGTGGAGGTGGCCTCTCTGGTTTTTCAGAAGATAAACCTCCAGTTTCTAACAGATTCTGAGTTTCAGCACTAGGCAAAACAGGTTTAATTTGAGGCCTAGGTGGCACAGGAGGCTTAGTACTGGATGCTAGTGATTGTTTACCAGCTTGCTGTAATGTGTCTGAACCCTCAATAGTTTTGGGTGGTGCCACTTTAGCTCCATCTTTTTGTTGTGTTTTTGATGTTGTCTGATGACTTCCTAAATGCAATTTTCGATTCAGAATTGGAGATATAGTTCCAAGTGGTTTAGCAGCAAGTATCACTACTGACCTTTTTGGACTCAGAGTAGTTGGTAGATCTTCCTTTTGCTCAGGTGATTCACAAGCTAAGTCCTCAAATTCTGAATCAAAATCTCTGTTATCGACATCAGCTGATAAACTAGTTTGGTCATCTTCTGGCTGTGCCAAGAAAGTAGTGTCTTCCAATTGTCCAAATCCATCCTGCAGTGCAGAACCATGCTGATTATACCCAACAGGCCTTTCATAAAAGACTAGGACTCTGTCCCCAGCCTGTCTAATAAGCTTCAACACTTGGACAGTTGATGTGATTTTAACACCTAGTAAAAAAAAAAAATGTGAAATTTTAATTATGATAATCTAAACAATCAAAAATACTCAAACATTTATATCTTTAATTGTGATGTTGCTCACTAACAGAGGAAGCCAATTGTGACAAAAGAGCTTAATTGAGGTGTAACAAAGGGAACTTTTCCATTTTATTCATAAAAACGTATCACTTCAAGAGCTAATAACTAGTCACAATAACTCATGGTAGTGGTTAAATTTTGGTCTGTAAAACACCTCTAAGGTAAAAACTTAGAAAATAGAAATATTAATGTGTCTGGGCTGGGAGGGAATTTAAGTAGTTCATGTCCTGTATGTATAGAGTTCGATCTTCATAGTATTTTATGACATTAACTTTTCTATAGAATCTTAGTGACTTAGTAGGACCGAATATAAAATTACCTCTTAGTTACACAGTTAAAATCATGTGTCCCAGATATCCCTACATGTGACAGCACACACCTAAACATATAATTACGCATTTCTTCCTGCATTTCTCTATCAAAGACATGATGGAGATAATCTCCAAAATGCACAAAAAAACCTTAACAGACTTTCTTTCAGTTTTTTTCCCCTAGAGTGGTTTCAGTTTACACTCTATTTTATTAGTGGTATCTACCCTTATTTCTAAAAGGTTATTAATGTACAGTGATATTCGCACTCCTTTTTAGTCTTTATAAATCCCTAGACAGTATACAAACCAAAAACTTTAAGCTACTTATGATTCTTCCTCCATAATGCTTTATTTAGCCCCTCAACATCCACCAGACTAGGAAACAGTGCATTACTACTTAAATCATGAACAGGTTCCTATCTGCTTTAACTACTAAGTTGATTAGCCACTATTCTTGTTAATGGTTTATTTGTTCTTCTCTCCACTGCTATATTCTGTAGGTCCCTTCCAATTCTCAAGTTTAAAGCAGTGAGATTTCCAGCATCAGTTTCTGATCATGGTTAATGACTATGATCTAGTTCTCTGTTGGTGACAAGGACCATATGAAATCAAGCTATATCTGGAGATGTTCTAATTTAAAATTGTAAAATATAAACTAGTATCAATCCACTTCAGGCAACTTTTTGCCTCCATGCTGCACTGATCTGCCAGTTACAATTTGGCCAATGTCTTCAAATATGAGAACTTCAGCATAGATTTCTAAATAATACTTATGCTCCTACATGTCAGAGCTGATGAAAACTGATATTAGAACTATAAAAACACACTTGAATACTCGGCAGATGATCTTGGTTCATTTTGACATTTCAGACAATTACTGTTAGTCAAAAATATGTTCATATTTACTTGTTTCATACTCTATTTAGCACCTTTAGGTTTACAGCTGAGTATGCAGGCCTGAGATGTAAAGTGTTACCTGTGAACGTTTTACAACATCACTAGAAGACACTAAGTAGAACATTTCACAGCATCACTATTAGAGCAGTTTACATATATTTAGATTCAAATGTTTAAATTTATTTTGGCTTTTACTTAGAAAAGAGTAAATAAATAGACAAGAAAACGAATCAAGTGATAATAAACTTCAGTGGCCATAAATACATAAGAGTTAGTTTTTATTATGAGCACCAGGCATATCTGTGGTTGTCGAAAAAGGCAGTCTAGTTGACCTGTATGCAAACACGTCCCCCAAAGTATGCAAGATGACACTTATGTTGAAAGCTGACACACTACTCACTGCCAATTGCTAGAAGTCTGTCTCCTCTCTGTAGATCAGCAGCTGCTGCAGGTGAGTTTGGAGTCACTGTTTCAATGACAACGTGCCCTGCATCATCTTCCTTGGACTGCACAAGGCGGAGCGTGAGCCCAACGCTTTGCAGATTCCCTTTCACAAGTTCTGCCTAGAGAGAAAGATGTTAAAAGTTGAGAGTATGTTAAACTGACTGTAAGGATTCATGGTTACTAATGATCATTTAAATAAAATTATACAAATTATATTATTAAAAAAACTACATTAGGAAATCCACTGACTTCATTAGTCAGACTATCACAGATTAATAGTCTGCCAATCCAGTTTACACCTTTGGAGAAAGGTGGAATCAAATGTCACTAATTCTGAAGAGCCAAGTTTGCCAAAACTAGAGAGCAGGGCAAGGAATTGTGAGTAGAATAAATACATATATATAAAAATATGTGTGTACACATCTGTTCAATAGTTTATACACAATTAATAACAATATTACACAGAATCACCAAGGCTGGAAAAGACCCCCAGGATCATCAAGTCCAGCTATGCAAATCCAATCAGCAGGAAAGGAATACATGGCTCACCTTCACAAAAAGACCCAATCCTAACAAAGCTACAACTAAACACAATCTCATTATTTATTTTACTTTGGAAGAAGCTTCAATAAAAGGAGCATTGTATCATCAATCTAGGAGTTAATTTGAATATACCACATCTGTGTTGTAAAACCTGTTACTATGAGTAGCTTTTCAGTAGTCTATACAAAAGGTGTTCAGAGTGAGAAAAGTTACGTATCTTCATATTGACAAAGCATATTTAGAACAAATCTGAGTTATCAGTAGTTTCTCCAAAGACTCAGAACCCTTTCCTTATATTTATATATTGTATTTATCTTGCAAGATAAATACAATATAAAGTTTAACTTAAGAATCTCAAGTATCTTATTCTTAAAAAAAGACAACTGAGGTACAATTTCTATAGCAGAGTTTCATCCCATACTCATGCATGGATCTCGTAGAATTTGGGAGTCTCTGGAAAATACATCTAGTTAGTGGTCAACTGTTTACATGCCTCAGTGTCAGAGATTTGGCAACATTTTTCTTAATAAAGACTGTGCTTAATGAATTTTAAAATAGGCTCTCCCCCTCCCCCAGCATATTTCTTCTAGACTGTCTCAAATGACTGTGTACTTGTTCCACAAGAGTACATTCTGTCTGTTTGAAAGGGGAATTCAGACTGTTTCAGCTCCAAGGAGAAAAATTTAATTTGCCTCTTTGATTTCCAAGGACAGACACTGTTTGTGGAAAGCCACCATAGGAAATGTTCTATTTGGTTTCAATTTACTGAGTTTAAGCAGACAGTATTCTCCTTTATCCTTCTGCATTTACTTTGTTGCTCTTCAATTGCCGATGTTTGAACTGTCTGGAGTTGATCCTTCTCTTCTGAGGATGTGGTCGTTTGCTTAGGTTTGTGCAATAGCTTTCCACAGATGGAACTGGATTTCTTAACCTCAGTACATGACTCCCCTTGGCTGCATGGCTTTCACTCCTTCCTTATAAACTTAAAAAAAACCCAAGATGAGGTGCTATTAATTGTTGTCCACTTCTTTATAGAAATATAAATGCTGCAGTACTGTATTTTGCTTAAGAACAGCACTGAGTTTGAAGAAACTTGTATTGACTTTCTAAGCTTTGACACTCATTTTACTGCATTTCCCACAGTCACAGCAATTTCTCTCAAAGTTCTTAATGTCCATGGTGACTCTTACATTACTGAGTATTCAAAAGGCCAAATATGAGCTTAATTGCAGTTCCAAGATTCAAGGTTCTTCTATTAAAAAAAACAAGCAAATAGTTGCCTACAGAAACAATTGTGGCAGTGTTTTGGGTTTGTGGAGTTTTTTGGGTTTTGTTTTTGTTTTTCTGTTTGTTCAGTCGATTCTGGATTTTTTTTTTGAGTGGGGGTGTGATTTGGTTTTGTGTTGTTTTGTTTTTTAATTAAGGCCCATTTGCACCAAAGAAACTCTGATACATAATTAAATTTAAAAGAATTCAACTTCTTAGTGTTAAGAAACAAAGAAAAAGTGACAGAAATAGCCGGGGAAAACAGAAAACTTGTTTTAAAAAAAAAAGAATTACTCTTCTGTTTTAGTCCTTTAGATGGCTTTAAGTTAGCAAATCAAATATTGCATGTGCTGTATGGAAACAACACCAACAATTACTACAATTTGAAACAATACTCCTTGAGTAATTTAACCATCAAAACACCAAATGACAACAATTTGTTGTGGCAGCACATAAACCTGCATCAAAAACTCCTTCCAAAACCATCACTCCCCTGTGCTATGTAGCTCTGAATATTATCAAACAATAATGATCTCCTTACTTCTGAGATTTGCCACAGTCTAATCTCAATTTTCTATGATGGTTCCTTTGAAAGTCTTGCTTTAAATGATTAAGGCTGGAAAAATATTTCCAACTTTGTGTCTAAATAGGTAACGAAATTATCATAATGAAGATCAGAAAGTAAACTCCCACCTAAGGACTTCTGACAAAAATGAATATTACAAAGTCCTGAAAAGCACAAGTATGAATATTATGAAGTCCTGAAAAGCAAACCCTAACCATTCTTTGTCCTAATTTTTGTAAGTCCACTGAAGTATAATTTCAGAAAGAAATGAATGCGTGGACAGAATGGTGGAGAAAAAAACAGGATTCTTTTCCTCTGAATGCTAAGTTACTCTGGCCATTTAATTACAGTCCCTTAGGGATACACCTGTTTTGCTGATACAGAGTTTCTTCTGAGATCTTAAGATTTTCTGGATCTTCATACCCAGAACTGGAGTTAATTAATAAGACAAGCTGTTTTAAAGTCATGGCCTATCCAAGATGGACAGTCTGTTAGTTTTGCATCACTGCAGAATAAACACTGCTGTAAGCTTGTTTGCAAATTGAGACAACTCTTGTGAATTAGTCTGAGCAGATCAGTAGAACATGCAGCTACTGCAAGAAGCTGCCATCAGAACACTGCAACAGGAGCTACCTCATGCAAAACTACCTTCTTTTACAGTCAGATGTTTTCTCATCCATTCAAAGAGTGACACAAATAAGTGATAAGATTTCTAAAGATTCACTTTTTGAAATGCAACAAGCCTTATTTGAGGGAGAATTTTGAAATGAAAACAAGAGCTGGTACTGCAACATCTAAGTCTTTTGCAGAAGGGCAGCAATGATCTCTGAGCACATTTAGTACTTGCTATCATAGCAAACTGCAATGAGCAGATATTGAGAGAGGGCAAAATTAAGACTGTAAAAAAGGAAAAAAAACGTTACCAAAAGCTCTTAGTGTTTGTCAGTGCCAACTCTCATCCTCTTAAGCTTCCTTTGAATCCAAAGGCTTCTTTGAGCAGATCTCAATAGTGGATGACTTAACAGTAAAAATAGTCTCTACTGTAAGAGACTATAAACCCCTGAGGTGATTCCCAGCATTTCACCCTTCCCTCCTCCCCAAGGAAGAGACCACATAAAAGAAACCAGGGACAGCTGGGACCAAAGACACTTAGGTATCTCTGAACATTTGGCTCCCATGCCGGGACACCGACCACAGATTATAATGCGTATGACTCACTGATGGCAAGGAGACTTCCAGTATTCCAGCAGTATCTGATGGAAAGCTGTTTTTGGAAGGAGAGCGCCTTTGAACAAAGCAAAGTTCATCTCAACTTTTTATTAGCCTTGGCACAGTCACAAGCTTTCTCACGAAGTAAACTGGTTTTATTTATCAACCCAAACCAGATGAACACTTCCCTTGATTTTTCTTTCAAGCAACTCCCAAGTTTCACCAAGTAATACCACAGTTTCTCAAGCTAGCTGCACTGCAAGTAAACACCATTTCAAGCTCTCAAACACCATTCACCCCAACAAGTACATTCACAAAATCAAGTACCTTCATACAGTCAGCACAGCTACTTATGCCTTTCTGTGCCTCCCTCAAATTAAAATTTGGTAAAGAATGTAAAGAGCCAAAGATATACCAGAATATGAGACACCAGAAGGACAAAAAGTAAGACTGAAAGTTTGCTGTAAGGGAGAAAAAACTAACAGCTGTGCCCATTAGGAAAAATTTAAGCAACTAGCTACACCATATTAAAGCAAGTTTATTTTAATTTGATCTAGTTAATAGCTCTTTTTACTAGTTCCTGCAAATCTTAATAGCTACTTAAATAAGGAGCAAGACAAAGCAGATAATACTACTTGCTTGTAAGTGACAGGCATACAGAGTAATTTATATTGAAAGAGTTAGAGCTAAAATGTGGCCTGAAACTTAGAAAATACACCTTTTTTTTTTTTTTACATATGGTAAGCAACCTCTAGATTGTTTATGAAATACTTAAGACTAAAATGCAATAGAACAGAAATGACTACCTTGGGGAAAAAAAAATGAAAAGAAGCAATTTCCTTTGTGTTTTATTATTCCAGAAACCAAAACCAAAACAAGAAGAGGACACAAGATGTCCATTCACTTTAAAATTAATAAAACATTTTGATGTGGAGCTGTGAATTCCTGACTTTTACAGGACAAAGTCTATAAGTATTGATTTCACAGTACAGGCTTTAGTTCATTTATATGCATCAGTGTATGAGCCACTGCAGAGCATAACCCCAGTTATTCTTTCCATTCAATATTGGAAGTATGCTCTGGAAATAAAATGCAGCAGAAGATGTTTTGTCTCATAGCCTTCTCTTACTGCAGCCTTATTCTGTAAACCTAGCAGATGTCAGTGAAAATCAATTTTTCCAATGTTTAACATACTGATACTGAATTCCACCGCTACACAGTGATCAATTCAGAAGTTTATAGCTTCCTAATACCATTTAAATGGCCAAATATTTACACAAGTGTCAACACAGGACACAGTTTTAATCTTCGAATGCTTCATTAAATTATTAATCTGGGAAAAATTTGCAAATGCAAAGAGATAAATAAACATCCCTCCTATAGGCAACAGACAAATGTGATGCCGCTTCTTTTACTATTTGCTTCCACAACTGTACCTGTGAAGTTATTTTTTAATACAAATGTAAGAATGTCATGAGTGTAGTCTCAAACCTACAATTAAGCTCACATTAGGTATAGCACTTACATTCAAAATTTCTAAAGATGTAACATCCACCAATAAATATCATTACAAGCTCTAGAAAAGTACTAATGAGAACGTCTTGTTGCAGCACAACTTTAAAAACTATTGGATACGTACAAAAGTAAACAGCCACGAGATTAAGCCACAGCAAGATAATTAGAACATAATAGTTTTGGTTTTAAACCAAATACCTATTTGCAAAAATGAAATAGGAAATTGTTTTCTGAAAGCTTCATTTTACTCTGTAGTCAATATTCCATATTTTCTTAACTATTTGTAAGCACTGTCATAATAAAGCTTTATTAGAATTTGGCAAGTACACCATATTCTTTTGAAGAAAAGCTTGATCACAAAAATCTTTTTCATTGACTTCACGTATGCCTGTAAAGTATTACATTCTCCTAGACAACCCTGCATGCTGAGAAGAAAGGAAAGAATATTTCATGTCAAAACCTCCTCAACATTAAAATTAGAACACTAGGAAGCAGTTCCTTCTATTCTGAAAACATATTTTTATTATTAAAAAAAGGGTTTTGGCATATAGCTTTAAAATACAGACTTTATTTCTTTTCTCAACTCTATTATTGAATGCAGCCACTATATCTGACCTGCCCAGTGAAGCGATTGCTAGATTATTTATTCGGGCTAGAGAAGACAGTGAAACAGGTGTCACCAATTGCACAATACACTCCTTACTCACACTAGACTCAAAGGAAAAAGCTTGTTTTTTATGTTCTGAGACGATTTGTATCTATGCTTTAGAGAAGGAATAGATGTTTTTCTTCTTTTTGAGACAACCCCAAAGCCCAAAACTACAAGGCCAGAGTAGCACAAGCCTTTTCCAGCCTATTCTCCAGTCCTCCTGTCCACACAGCAGGATAACTGTAGAAAGCACCTGATACAGTCCATGATGACAGAAACACTTTAATTTCCCAGGCACAGACAAAACTTCCAATGCAGAAAAGTGGAGAAAGTTTTCTCGGCATTTGAGAGCTAGCTGCCTTCTTTGGATGCTTAACCAGTCCAGTGTGTGCTGATTATCAATGTCAATTATGCCTTACATGTACCTTAGGTATATTGGTACATATATACATAGCTGCAAAGGAATTCCTTAAAAATTTGGTTCATAAACTTGTTAAACAGGCTCAGATTCCTAAATGACTCCCTGCTTAGTATGCATTCAAATATACTGCAAAAACAGATACAGACTCGGAGAACAAACTCAGGCACTGACTAACTAAATTTGGAGATGTGCCTCCACCTCTTTAATCCTTTAACAGGTTCAGATGTGTGAAAACAGGCTGACAGAAAAATACCCCAACAAATAAAAAACCCCAACAACAAAAATACCAATAAAATCAAAAGCTACATCAGTATTTACAGCATAACTAGACAATATGATGCGATAAACAATGAAAAGAAAGGAAATAATCACTGTAGTAAAATTAACTCTATACAGGAAATGGACTCTTTTTAATACTTATTTTCCTCTCAAATAGAAGCAGGCATTAATTCCAAACCACTATTAAAAAAAGGCTGAAGGTAATCTAATGCAAAAGACTATATAGTTGCTACTTAAAACATCAACATACATTATGGCTGGAAGCAATATTGTGTTCTAAGAAGTGAACATGTACTAGGAAATAAATTTAAAAACTTGCAAATTAGTTCACTGATTTGGGGATTAATTTTTTCCAATTGTTCATAAATTGGATTTCCTATGATTGCCTGAACAAAACCCTGACTTTTATTGTTTCCATAATTGAAGTTAACTTTTAATCTAAATCTGATACTGTTCCAAAAACCTGTATCAAGACTTCTACGACAAAAATTAACATACTTTCTTGCTATTTGATGCTTCCTCCATGCAAAGGAACATACATTAGTATCAGATTTGGTTAAAAACTGTCATGTATTTTTCTCCTGTTCCCAGGTTTAAACTGATTTAGTTAATATCAAACATGTTTGTTTTCCTCCTTTGATTTTTTTTTAATATCTTGCCGAAAGATACTTAGACAAATGTTCAATGATGATGTATTTGTTCTAGAAATACTAGAATGGGGGAGTGGGGGGGGGTTGCCTTTTTTTTTTTTCCAAAAAATGTAATTTGTAACTACGTTTAAACATTTAGAATACATGTATGAATAAAACTTTCAATGAGAAATTAAAAGGAACAAATCTGCTCCTTATGAAAAAAATTCCTTTGCTGAACAGCAATCTTGAAGATTAAAATTATCATCCCTGGAAAAATCATTTTACAACTGAGCAACTGCCCAAAAGATATTCTTTTCCCCACTTTGCTTGGAAGAAAAAAAAAAGATAAAATTATTAAAAACTTAACATGCAAAACAAAAACAAGTTTGGAAAAGCTAGTAACTGCAGAAATAGCTTTCACTGTAAGTAGTTATCACTAGAAAAGCTTTGTGGCAAATAAGACCATGTTACAGTGAACATAAAAATAGGGAAGTTTTGTAAGAAATGTCTCCACAGGGATATTATGGAATTTATTTAGGTGTATAACTACTTTTTCTGTCCTATATCACTTAGTTTGATAGTTAAACCACTTTTTTACGACTGTATACTGTCGCATTTCTACTGGGCTTCTGGACCAGGTTGATTCTTCAAATTTTAGACAATTTTCATTACTTGCTTTTTGTTTTACCTGGTGTTCTGCTTTCTTCCACTGCAGCTCTGACTGCTCTGAAAATCCATGACTCTAGAGAGGTTTTCCCATACTCACATAGCTGTCCTCAGCAGCTGTTAACCTTGCTTAATTGTTGCCCATTTAGAAAAGTTAACCTTTTACATCGATCACTTTCCACACCAAAAAACTCTGAAAAATGAATTTCTGTCTTGAAAACAGTCTTTATCAGTATGCAATATCAGAAAAATATTTCTTCTGATTGTTTAGTTCAATGCAATACTGTCAGTTTTGCAATTACTGCAAAATAGATATATTTGTATTCTATTTCCTATCAGCTGAAAACGTTTGCAGATTGGAGCACAAATAGCCAACTGAAACACCAATTAGTAACTGGCAAATTAGGTGCTGATGGCACTACTGATCACCCACAGTGTAGACAGCTTGGTGGGACTGGCTACACAGTTGTGCCTGTTTGGGTGTCACTGAACAGCTACTGAACTCATCAGCTTGGGGACTTTTCATGTCTCCTTGAAAGGAATTTTATAAAATTATTCACTTCTAAAGCAAAGGATTGACTCAGGCATTCATCCACCATCACGAGTATCTCTGAGTTTAGTGTGACTGCCCAGATTTCTCAAAGGGAATTTCAAACACTGATCAAAGCAGAGAAATTAAACTATACCTTTTGAAGAGGCTATGTAAGGAAAAAAAAACCACTAGAAAATACAAGCATTAAGATAGTAGTAAAGAAAGAAGCACTGTAGCCCTAATAGCACTGGACTTTTTAAAGACCTTTTTAAATGTTTGAAAAACAGCTCCAGAAAAGGCTATTTTTAAAAAGCTGTGGTTGCCATTCTCTCAGCCAGCAGACCATGCACATGGCCTACACAGCACTTTCCGATTTCTTTTCCCCTTCACTAAGAGCAATAAAACCCAAACCCAACCAACCAAAACCCCTACACACACACAGACATCAAACACTTTTTGCCTTCAAAAGACTCTCTACATTTACTGGCATCTGGAAATGGCCAGTAAGTAATCAGTTCTTACACTCTCCTGTGACTAAAACATAGAAATGTAGACACTAAACCTGTTAGTCTGCATTCTGATGTCAAAGTAGTCAGCATAAGATGAGTTAGCACATTCAGAATTTGATGCTGGGACAGCACTAGATTTTAGTATAGTTACACTCGTATTGCTGATTTCAGCTATATCCATATTATAGTGCTGTACTAAAATGTCAACCTATCTTCAGTTGCTTTGAGTGTCTCGAGGTTTTCTTACTATTCTCCATTGGTTTTAGTCTCTTCTTGTCCATTTCAAGTACCTTTATGCATAACAGAATTTTTCTAAACTACAGTGAAAGTACTTTTAAAGGCACAGAAATTCCCAATAATATGGCACATTTTAGCCACCCCAATTGGTAAAAAGCAAAAAAAACAACAACAAAAATTGTCTGGCACACACTAATTAATCAAATAGTATTACTAATGAAAAAGTCTGTATAGCACATGTGTCACAAAGAAATCAGGCTTACAAGCAACAGACTTACTACCTCTGCTTTCTTAGCACCATCTGAAGTAGTCCCCAGTTTGTTTAGGATAATAGATATTTTTTTTTTTAATGACAACAAAGCAGTGAAAAAGAGGAAGTGGAATGTGAGACCTTTTGTCATTCATTTTTCCAGCTATGTGAATTGTGGTCTGTGCACAGGAAGATGCAACTATCTCAGATAAATTTTGCAGTTGTGTTTGAGGTTCATTGTTGTTTGGGGTTTTTTTACTTTTAGAAAGCATATTTATGTATAAGTTTCTTGAATTTTTTCACTACTCATATTACGGCAAGCTAGTGGGTTTCATTTTCTGTTCAAAATGGTATCTTACAAATGTAAACCCCCAAAAAGTTATAAAATATGATGGTAATTGCATTCATATGAAGTAATCACTAAGGCCACAGTACTGCAAACATCTAACTTCACCATCATGTACTATTTGTCTGAAATAAACGTGCTAATTCACATTAGTAAAGTTAAGTATCTGCATGTCTGCCTGATTAGCACTAAGAACATTTGACATCAGCAAAATCCACAACAGGCTAGTTACTGAACAAAACAAGGAGCTACATCCGATTTTCCTCAGTCCTTCTCACACATTAGAGGTACTCTTTGACTAAGCTACTACTAAAAAAAGTATACCTTCCAATTTCAGCGTGCAACAGGTTGTGACACGCAAAAAGTAAACTGTTTAGCAATTACAACAAATTGCTGAGGCATTCTTACCAAACGGCAATTACAGGAATTGAATGGAGGAGCTAAATACAAACAGGGCAGCAGAAAAGCTGCATTTAACTTCAACGTGTCAGAGGCAGGTAAAATTAAGACCTTCAGTTTTATGTGGAGTATTCTTTGGAGAGCAATTTTCTACAAACACCAATGTAGCAGCTCTTTAAGTGCTCTTACTGACATCCATTTAGTCTTAATTAAACCCAACTGCGATGATTTCCTTTAGCCCTGAAAAAATGCAAAAGATTGATTTTTCTTTTTTTTTTGTTTGTTTAAATCTTGTATCACCATTTGTCTTTGATAGAAAAAAGGCTTCCTCCAGTATTGCTTAAGCATGACTCAGTTATCATATATCATAAAAACTCAGGTAGTCTAATAGCAAATACTGAAGTAAAGTTACTGAAACTGGATATTAAAAACAGAGAAATAAATAATACCACCTGTGACACCAAATCAATAAGAAGTTTACTTAGTTAATGTTTTTTTGCATAAATTTGTTATGAATTGCTGCAATGCAAATTACAGATAAAGGAGATTAATAAGAATGTAAGACTTCGTGCTCTGCAAATACATGCACACAAGAGAGAAAACAGCCCAGAGTTTTGTTCATCTCCAAGAAGAAAGCAAAACAACCCCAGAATATTCAAGTGTATACATTAAAACAAGCCCATTAAACCAGCCAGTAACTACCTATATCTGAAGTACCTCATTAATAGTGATAAAAGAGTTACTATTAATCTTCATGTAATAAATTCAAAAAGATTAGGCTACAAGGTAAATAGGTCTTTATAAAGAAAGAAAATTCATGGTGAAAAATTCTTCTCCACACAGAGAAACTGCTTGGCAATTTTGACTATTACACCCAGCAGCATGAGCCACCCAATTACTGACATGGATGTTGCAATCAAAACTAAAAATAAGATGATTTATTAACCACTGTAGTTACAGTAACATGCATCACAGATGACTGTTTCTGGGGAAATAAAATATGTAATACTACTTTCTAATGCATATAAATCGTAACTCTTAGATCTCACTAATGAGCTTAAAAGCAGTGGCAGGCCAGGCACTACTGACAGCCCAAGAGAAGCCACAGCAACCACCCCAGCATTGCTCCTCCTGACTCCCTCAGCCCTGCTGAGCCCTTCCACTGCCTTCAGCTCTAACAGGATGATTGATACAAAGCTCGATCTGAACTAAGTTGAGGAAATCAAGCAGTGCCATTTAACTTAAAGATGTGACATTTAAAGTTGCTTATGCAAAAGTGTGGGGAAAAAATATGTAAAAACCTCTATACTCATAAGCAAACCATTAGAATTTGGGGTAATAGAAATTACACTCGTATCAACACAGTCTAAGCATGAAAGACATCACAGGTACCTAGAATCAACATAATTATACAATTTGGAACATCATAGGGCATAAGTGAAAACAGTAAGTTTATGCAGTGCAGAAATAATCTTCTTGACAACTGTTACACATTTCTCATCAATATTAATGTCTAGATGGTTATTAAAGAAAAGCACAAGCCTGAATAATATTGTGCATGATCCAATCATTTTTCAGACTCCTACATTCCCACAGAACTAGCTAAACCCAAAGGTCCTTAAGCAGATGTAGTAAAATGATTTGTCATTATAACAGCTCTTCAAAGATTCAATAAAAGATCTGCGTCTATCAAAATGATGTCTTGTTAGATCCCCTTGTTAGAACCCCTCAACTCCACGCTTTGCATGGTAAAATAAGATCAGTTTTCTTCTGAATTCCCACACTGCCATGACCAGAAAATATGGGAATTTGTAGCTAGCTTATTCCAAATAATTACTGTAAGGCAGCCAAGGTTTTGTACAGAACAATCTTCCTCTACACAGAAGGCAGCCAAACCACACTTTGTTTTCAATTAAGTTCTGGACAAAACACTGCAGTATAAACACACAACTACATAATGGGTAAGATTTCCATGACCATATATATCTATTTCTGGTTATTCTGATGAACACATCACATCAAATCAATTTGTTTATGGTTATAGGGCACAAGTCGCTGCCAGGCAGTGAAACAGCAGCTCAGTGTCACATCTAATCAGTAGCACCAAGACAACAGCACACCTAGGAGCCAGATTTTCATACCGTTACCATTCATCACTTGCAAAAAAATTGCCACAACAATTAAACTGAAAAAGATCTTTACACCAACAAGGTCAAGTACTGACAGTTGACTCTGCTATAATAAATCAGTACCTAGCTAAATTTGCTTTGCACTTGAAAATATTCCAGATTTTTTTCCCCCCTAAACACAAAGATCACTTCCCAATATATCCAATGATTCATTTTGAAACTGAGTATTAGCTGTAAATTGTACTCAACACGCTATCCAACTCTGCAACCTAGGTTCTGTAAATGCTTCCTGAAGATCCAAAGGGCTGAATTTTTCATAGAATGGTTTGGCTTGGAAGGGACCTTTGTGTTGCAGCTTTCACTTCATATAATCAATGTTATCACAGAATTGGCTAATAGAAAAGTAGGATGTCTCTCCCCTATTATTAGATATCCAAGTGACATGAAAACAGAATTAGTATAGCTACTTCAATAAACAGTTGAATACTCTCTACTTCTAGGCTATGTACAAAAACCTGAACAAATAAAACCCACTTCTGTGCCACAAAGATATCTGTTAAACATTTGGGACAGAGATTGTGCATTATCACAAGGCTTAGTCACGATTCTGGAAGAAATCTCTCCCATAATTTACCCACCCTCTTTATTTCTGGAGGTAGCAAACATATGAGTTTTAGAAACCAGTTTTAGACCCCAAACCACTAACACTGAAGTATGCAAAAGCGCTAAAAGAAAAGTACTCTTCAGGAAACAGCCTACAATACAAGTGAAAAAAAAATATGCAAGAGAAGCATTTACTTTCATAATGGAAGCAAAAGTTAATTAATCTTGACTGGCTCTAGGAAGTAATATATACCAATTCCTCCTCTCCCTGTCGTAAGGTAAGTGGAAGAACGAATAGGAAATTATGTCAAGCTTAAAAACTTCTACTTCAGCACTCACTGTAACTTCATATGCTTTGGCTATATGCTCTATTATTTTTAAATTAGCAACAGATCTTACTGATAGCTGGTGAAATATATAAGAAAAATACCCAGCAGATTTCATAACACAATATCTTTCTAATTCACTTTCCCCGTTCTCCATCCCCAGAAACAGAGCTTGCTTGGGACTACAACCAATTACCTTTCCCAAAGAATTTATAACACACTCATTTAATTTAAAAATGAGCAAGTAATTAGTCAATACTATAAAATGACTGAGAAATAAATATATTTAAAGAAATAAGTCACACTGAACAAGGAGGGGAAAGGGGAGAAGACTGTCAAATGCACATGCGTGACAGCTGTATTTAAGTAGACCTTGTTTACTTAAAAGTGGTAAATATTTGTAAGGTGATAAATATCTTTCTGCACATTACAGAGAAAATCTGCATCAATTTGGTTTTTTGATTTCTTGACCCCAGTATGAATCATTCTGTGTACTTTATCTCAGTAAACTTTATCAAATAAAAACAATGAAAATTTAATCCAAGAACTTGATGAAAACATTCTGTGCAATATAATTTGAATATATGATATCAGGCTATGGGACTATACTATCCCTGACACTAACTGTAGGGCTGTTAGTGGAGAAGCCCCAAGGAAGTCATTGTTCATAAATGCACATTCAATACTAAATAATCTTTTCAATCTTTTTTTAATCAATCTTTTAAATTGATACTTTTTAAATTTCTTTATTTTAAAACCTACAGGTTTAAGAGCTTAGAGCTTTACAGAAAAAAAATTACACAGTGTGGTGAATGATGAAATACCTTACAGTAATAAGGATTAAATATCTTATAGCAAAGCTTCAGGACAAAATTTTGAATTTAATCATGAACTTGCTCCAAATTTGTCATACAGTCACTTAACTTCCACTATAGTTCATGAGAGCAAGAGATGTGTTAACTTAAAATAATTTATAATCTCTGCAACACACTAAAAAGTCTAAGAAAAAAGTATTTGAGAAATCGTGTTCGGTCAGAGTTTAGGGGGAAAAAAAAAAAACAGAAGGGTAACAGCTCTGCATATGCAGAGATGGGGAGGGAAAGGAAGATGGAGGTAGGAAAATAAAACAAACAGACCTGGATTGGAGAACTGCAGTGTGCAAATCCATGGGTGCAGTACCATGGTGAAACACTCCTAATTTTCCCCTTTTCATGGGCTCTGATTATTAAAACTTAATTTACATCAACTACCAGAAAGCCCATAACTTAAACTTGTATTTTCAACTACCTATCGTCGTTGTCGTCGTGGCTAGGTTTCGCGAACGAAGATCCAGGGAGGGCTCCACCCACACTCCTCATCAGCGCCTTTTCCAAGCGCGCTGATAAAAAGAGGATGGCGGATAACACCCTCGAGCCTGCGCAATGGGTTTTTTTTTTAGGTGTGACACAGCATGCGTAGAGCTGGATCCACCCTTTAGTCCTAAGGTTCATCTGCCAGGGCCTAGCAAGCTTGGACGCTGGCAGCCAAGTCCTTAGGACGGAGGTTTAACCTCTTAGATGGAAGGCCTTAGAGGGCTAAACGAGCTCCATCTGCCCGGGTTTGGAATCAGAGTTGTCCCTCTCCTAGGATGACTGCCAGAAGGCTAATGAGCTCATCCTACCCATACAAGGATTATAGGAACATGGGTATCACTCCCCACACTTTACTGTGGGCAATGAGTTTAATGCTCCCTCTGCTGTCGGTACAGTTATTGCACCAGGGGCCACAGGAGACCCCAAGTGATTTTCAGACTGTGCCTGACTACCTATCTGTGTTCAATGATATACTTTGGTACTGGCCACCACGCACTTATAATATATTCTACCAGAGAAGAATTTTTCAAAAGTGGTTTTTTTTACAAGACAAAAAGAGATCATTTGGGGAGCTAAAAAGGCAAAGCTATCTGCATAGCACTTTATTTTTCACTTAGGAGTCTATTAGCCTGCAATGCCAGAAGAAAATCATAATGAATAAACATGTGTGCTCATCATGCACATCTTGTCCTTCTTGATGAACTCACAGTTCACAAAAATAGCCTTTGACTTACATATTTTAATACCACTTAAAGAGCAGCACTGCAAGATAATTAAAACCAAGGTAATTCTACACTGCTAAGTCATACAAATACCAAAAATGTACTGTAATTCAGATGTTTTCAGCAGAAGCATCATTGATTCTTTTTGCCATTTTCATACAAGTACACATCTGAGTTGAACTGAAAACAGTATTTTGCATACATAGGCCAAAGTTAGAAACAACATGCAAGGATCATGACCTGTGTATGATGATGAAATCAAGACCTTGCTTGTAACTGTTAGAGTTATGAATTCATTGCATAAAGAATGAACATGCTTGCTTCCATGGAGAATATATGGAGTTTTTTTTTAGAGCCCTTCTCCCTCGCAGCTGACAGTGCTGTGCTTCACAGGGATCACAGCCCTGATGGGACCAAGCGGCAAAAATCCATCACTCCCACAACAGCACCCTTGCTACTTCTGTAGCAGTAGGACCCTCTCAGCAGCCACCCTGCCCTGTTGGGATGGGTGACCCTGCTGTGCTGTGGGGCCTGAGAGACAACTCACCCCCAGAAAAAAGCAGAGGTGTTTTCCTGGGCTTACTGCAGCAGTAAGTGCTGATAAACATGAACAGAAAAGCTAAGGATGATGCAGGGCTAACACAGGAAGCAGAGCCAAACCGCACTGCCTCCTGGTTTATGTCTCTGCCTGGATAAATACTTAATATTTTTTTCAAACATCAGTTCAAAACCCACAGATTTTACACATCACTGTGCTTTCTTCAAATAAAGTGTTGTCATCATGGCTAGGCTTTGCAAACAAAGATCCGGGGAGGGCTCTACTCACGCTTTTTACAAGCGCGCTGATGGCTGAAAAGGCCAATACAAGATAGACAAGAGTGGTTGCAAAAGGCACAGCAGTAGGACTCCTTAGGAGGTATAATCCGCAAGACACGCTGTCTTTTCTCCTCAAGAGTGATCCTGTGTGCTTTCTCAAAAAAATCAGCTGCATGAAAGATAGTATGTCTCCAGACTTCCCGACTGGAGGCCAGAGTAGACCAGTTAAGTTGATCAATATGGCCAAGGCTGAGATGTTGTTTCAGAGAGTCCTTGTATCTCCTTTTCAGAGCTCCTCTTGCAACAGCCTGTGGCAAGTTCACCATAAAGAATAATTTTAGGAAGGCAGTAGTTCTTCATCCTGGAGATGTGACCTGCCCAACGCAGCTGTGTTCTCAGCAGCATGGCCTCAATACTTGAAATTGCTGCTTGTTCTAGGACAGACATATTAGTCACAATCTGACCAGTGGATGTTTAGGATTGTAAGGAGACAGCGCTGATGGAAGCGCTCCAAGAGTCACAGGTGTTGTACAGGTATACAGATACTCACAGGGATATGAGAAGAGAGACATCTAATTGCATATGAAAGTGAGGTTCACTTTAGAAATGGATGTCAAATTCCTACCTCTGGACTGAAGTGACACTGAGTTGACGTAACTACCTTAATACACTATGACTTTCTGAAATTGTTAAACATAAGAAAACTCCAATACTAACAATAGCCAATTAAAAATTAATCCTTATATTAGCTAAAGACTCCAAGCCAAGTCATATTATACCAAGCACACAAGGGCAACAATATTCAGAGAACTAAAGGATATGTTAGGGGAAGGGGTACAGTGACAGATGGATACTAAAAACCATCACTATATATACAGTCTATTCACTCAAGGTTTGTACATCAGCCATACTCTTTTACAGAAGACATTGCTGTGTTTCAATCCAACTGACAGTCACTACGTGCCTGCTCATTCAGCAGTCTCAACTGCTTTTTTCTTTCTTTAATAAAATATGCAGAAATGCATGATAACTACAGACAAAAAAAACTGTCATGCAGTCTAACTTGCAAAACCTCCTGTGTCTTAAGTAATGGATTTGTGCTGTTGCCTCAACAGAAATTCCACCTTTTTAAAAAAAGAATCCATTTATTCTGCTGACAATAGAATTTACTCTTGCACTTCCATTTAGCAATACATAATGCTTGAAGCTTACCTAGTAATTCGTAAGACTGCTTGACATCAGTCACCAAGAATCATATAACAAAGAAAAATCCAATTTGAAGAGTTCCTTTCAGAAGTCAGTAAAGTTATTTTACAATAAAAACTAAAAAATAAAAAATAAGAAAAATATCAAGTTTCAATGTCTAAGTTTAGTTTTCTGATCTGATACAGATAGAAGGAATTAACTTGCACCTCTCCTGTTCCAAAAGTGATTTGCTAAGAAGAATGTCCAGCATACAATCAGTCAAGTCTTACACAGCGTCTTTCCTGAAAGTATTCTTCCTGCAGCCACAGTAACATTCCTTGCTTCTCTTCTGCTGTAGCTTTAAAATACTTATTTCAACATTTGAAGAGTTATGCAGTGGGTTGGGTGTTTGGCAATATAAAAAAAAAAAGATCTCCTTGCCACATTAAATTATTTTTGAACACGCAGAAAATGTGTTCTGTCTATGATACATTTCCAATGCCTTTGTAGGTTTCTACTTCCAGCTGTCAAAACAAATCCAGAAATGAAACAAGTATCTGTAAGAGTAAACTGTGCGAGCTTAGCTAGAAGCAGATTCTCTTCTTTCTGGTAAATCTCATTTACTTTCATTCCAATTATTAGACATGAGAGAACACTGCTCTAATGACCTTTTACAAAATTACTTCCTCTTAGTAGCTACTTTTAAAGCTCAGGAATTAATTACAATTCTTGGCTACTTCAATCATACATAACCAAGACTGTGGTTCCTAATACATTTCTGTCCATCAGTTGGCAAGAACCTGAATGCCTTTGCTCACAATAGCGGCCAAAAGTTCATTTCTATTTATTACAAACATTTTTAGAATATATGTTATTTCAGATTCTCTTCCAATAGCTAAAGTTTCAAGAACTGCAATGGAAATGCAAACATTTGCTCAGACTGACAAAAATCTTTGTTTTAAAAAAAAAAAACCAACAACAAACCCCCAAACATTCTTTGCTCAAATATTGTTTGAATGGAAGAAAAAAATCCATCATACATAATTCTGTGGTTTGGCTAAACACTCATTGCAGCCAGCCTGCATAAGTTTAATAAGTGAAACAAAAACATTACTTTTTTTTTTTTCTCTCTCTCCATCAGGTCTGTAAACTCTGGTATAGTCTTGAGTTTTCAGGCTAAAACTGCCTCCTGCCTAAACTGCCTGCAATACAGTTTTACTTCACCTGAAGTCACCCCTATAGAAATAGTCCTAGACTGGTCTCAAGACTGAATCACTCTTTTTATATTAATTACTTTTAACTAGTTGAAATGAGTCTAGACAGCTCTGCTGCCCTCCCTTCCTATGTAACAATATATTCTGTCATGTACTAATTAATGAGGAAAAATAGAAAATCTGAAGGAAAAGACTTTTCAACAACTAGCAGTGCCTGGCTGCAAGGGCCTGAACAAGGTCCTGACCAGTCTGGGTCAGCTTAGCCCTGACCTGGCTCAGATTGGGACCAGTTACTTCAGTAACTACCAGTTACTTGGGACCAGGTCCCTTCTATTCTAAATTACTCTGACTCTAAGCTAGTATCCAAACAGATACCTTGCCCAGATGTCATTTAAGTCTTTTCTGCTGAAGACAGCTGTTTAATGTTCCTAATACAAAAATCCCAGAAAACTCTTATTTTAATGTACAGGTAACACGCATTAATCAGGTATTTTAAAGATTCCACACAAATCAAATATTTACAGCTACTCTATTCCCATGACCTTATTACTCCTACGACTTTGTTGGTAATACTATTTTTCTTAGACACCCTCTTTGTTTATGCAGCTGAACTGATGCAGTTATTCATCACCACACCTGGTCTCCTGCACAAAGCTAATAGTCATTATTTGCTCTCCCTCACTACCATGTCTGCTTTCTCCTTTAATAATTAACAGATATTACATCTCTAAATGCTGCTTAGAGAACTGGTTTGGTTAAGTAACACACTTCCTAGCATCTAGAGTATTTTCTGTACTGGAAGCTGTCAAAGAAATTCCAGCTAACTGAATTTTTTCTGAGCTGACGTGGCTGCAGGAGCAGCAAGGCTTTCGCCACAGCCTTCCCAAGCTCCCACACTGAACAGAGTGTAGTCTTTCACTCCTAACACATCTTATTCCACCTAACACATCTTACTCCACCTTCCAGTACTGTTCAATATATTCATCAGTGACCTGGATGAAGGGGTAGAGTGTACCCTCAGCAAGTTTGCAGATGATACCAAGCTTGGAGGAGTGGCTGGCACACTAGAAGGCTGTGCTGCCATCCAGCGTGGCCTGGACAGGCTAGAGAGATGGGCAGGGAGAAACTTAATGAAATTTAACAAGGATAAGTGTCAAGTACTGCATCTGGGAAAGAACAACCCCATGTATCAGTACAGACTGGGAACTGATCTGATGGAGAACAGCCCTGGGAAAANATGATCTCTCTAGGTCCCTTCCAATCCCTAACATTCTATGATTCTAAGGGGAGACCGTTCCTAAGGTTAAAACTGTGTACCTGCAATTCAGCCACATTCCTATCAGCCTAGAAGCAACAAATCCAACCCTGCCAACCAACAAACTCACCCCTACCTCTGCCATTGTCTCACTGTACTTTAACAGGGCAGCACAACCAAGATCACTCAGTAGCACCCTCAAAATTCTCATCTCCTCACTAGTCAGCACAGGACTTCACCCCTCCAAAGCAAAGCAATAGTTCAAAGACAAAACAAATTACTACCAAAGCGAGTGTGGCTGCTTTCTTTTAGGTATCACAAGAAATCAAGTTACCTAGACAGAGTATATTCACCTGCACATCATGGCTACCTGTTTCTTCACCATTTTGAGTTATTTTGGGGGATTTGAGTCACATATATCAGATCCATCCTGTCTTGCCCACAGTTCCCCCTCCCAAATACTTAACATACATGCAGTTAGAACCCTCCAAGTAATTCTCTACTATGCTGATATGTGAAATGCTTGCTTTCCACCATCTTTCACCCTTTACACAAAATGACTTCTGTATAAGCCTCACTGTATAATCTAAATGCATCAAAATGCAAGGTAGTTTGACCCAGGCTTCAACAGTCCCTCAGTTACTTCTTCATTATGCCACCATGGACAGAAAATAAAAGCTTGATGACCTTCTGCAGATAGACCTCTGTGCTGCACGCAAGACAGTGACAAAACTAATTCTCTAGTTTTATAGCTCAAGAGACAAGAGAGAGAAAGTAGGAAGCCAGACAGCACCAAAGATAGAACCTGCAACGCAAAGTTTGCTCAAAGCACATGCCTACATTTGCTTTTCAGTTCAGATCAGGTGTATGCTCTTGAGGTAGAGCTTCCCATGGTCTCCACATCCTGTGCTTTGATTTGTGTTCCTGGAACACACAAAGTGCTTTCCCTCTAGTGGAAGCTACTGTGCTCCTAACGCAAACTTGTGGTCAGTCCAGGAGGATAGAGCAGAATTAGAGCCCAGTAAAACCTCCTTGATGTTAAAAGCATGGAAGGGAGGTCATCAGTACCCAGGCTGTACCACCTAGCACTGTAGGGGCAGCTTAAGCATCCTACTGTCAACATACTTTGATACACAGATCCATCTTCCCAACTGTTTTTCATTTATTTATACATACAGAACCATAGAGAGGACTTTATATACAGTCTGCATTATACATCTCAGATCCAAAAACTTATGAGGAAAAGCATGAGTATGTACAACATCCATCAGCACATTTGTCACAAGGTGGTTTTCATGTCACCTAAGAACATGCTAGACAGCTCAAACAGGTTTTGACTCCACATTTCACAGAAACACCACATGACTGAACAGCAATTTATAATTTAGGCAAGTTACTTGTTACAGACTTAACTAGCTTACTGAAATTATACAAACTGAGTTTTTTCATCACTACTTATTACAAATGTGCAAAATGTGAAAATCACTGATTTGAAAGGGGGAGAGATTAAAGGAGATAGAACACATCTGTTTGTGTTATGAAGTTATGAACACCATAATCCTACACTCGCTTCACATGTAGTTCACAGTGTTATGTAAAATGATTGTATTTTTAGTTTATAAGCTGCTGTACAGCCTATTCTTAATATATTCCCATGGATGTGTGATTTAACTACTGAGGAACCTAGAAAATGATTTCTGCAATTGCTCTCACAAACATCACCTTTCTATTTCTCGACTCTTTTGTACAGCAGAGCTGTAAGCACTGATAAACTCCAGATAAACCAAGCCAAACTTCTCAGGGGTCATTCATTATATTTTACAAGTATCTCCATTTTTTAATGCATGGTCAATTTCTAATCCATGAGACTTCCATTTGAAATTTAAATGAAGAGGAACAATTGATGTTTTTCATTTCATATATATACACACACAAAAATATGTAATTAAGTGAACGTATTTATATACATATATGTACAACTTATACATATCCAAATATCCCTATATTTGTTTTGAGGTGAAAAACTTTTATAATTTAAAAACCACCTTTCTGCAAATCCAGCCTCATATTTCTAAGGGCTTTTTTTTTGTTTTGTTTTCTTCCTTTAGCTAGGGAAAATATGTAGGTTCAATTAGCATCAAGTGGATCTGAGGGTGCACAGACACGGTACTTGTTCCAAACTAAGCACCTAAAAATGCAAACAGATGACACAAGTATACATCTGGAAATATGAACTTTTGGTTAAAATACTTATAAGGACAATCATAGTTGAAAGATTCTATTTATGTTACCAAAACTTCAATGGAGGCAGCCTTTTAACAGGCTGCATTAGGGAAAATGCTCCATTTTCTAATGATGATTCACTAGTGATTACTTCCAATATGTAGATGTCCTTTGCAGAGCACTCTGCTATATCTAACCTTAATATACTGCAATGAACTTTTAGTCATTTCACTTGCATGATGGGAATCAGCAATTCCCTTTTTGATCCCTAAGGCTTTTCAAGGGCAACTGCTAGGCTGCCCACCCACATTACTTACTCATTTCTAGCTGCCATCATTATAGAGCATTTGGAGACCATACACTGCTCTTACATAAGCAAGCATTTTGTAATGCATTTTTCTTTTTATAATTCCTGAAACTATTTTTAAAACACTTGGTCATCCTGAAGAAAATGCAAGACGAATAACTTATCCTCTACTACTAATTATCTTCAGTCACACTTTTGCCTACAAAGCAAGATTTCACTCCTGCTCTTTTATAGACAGTCATAGTAGCTAGTGAAAATGATGGTAACAACATAGAAATACTCCAAACATTATCCTCATTCACTCTTGCCTCCAGATGTTGAGCTCCACACTGCTAGATCTATGAGAGACTTATAACAATAAGAGACAAACATCTACTTTCTGCTTCACCTTGCAACTGAAGAGGAAGGGAGGAAAAAACCCAGGGAAAAAAAAAATCATCATTTTAAGATGACGCTCAGTTAAATAATTACAGCATTCTGGGAAGGTAAGACAAACACATGTAACAACATTGCATTATCTTGAGTCCAAGAATCTGAACTACTTAACTCATCTGGCTACATAAAACCAGCAACACTGCATAGAGTTGTACTCAGAATAAGGAATTCTTCCCACAAAATTAAAGGCTTTTGTTGCAGTCACTCAGTTTTTATGCCTGCATTTTGACACTTGAATCACAAAATTTCAGATCACTAGATAACTATTTGTGGTGTATGAATCTTATTTCCTTCGCATTGAAGGGTATTCTAATACCTACATTAAAGAATCATGAGTTCATCAGTTAAATCATCTATTTCATACATAAGAATATTAAAAAATATTAATTCCAAATTTCTTCCTGATGATGCTTTTTATTTAAGCTGATATAGTTTTTATACACACCAGCTAAATTAGCAATAAAAATCAGATTCAAGTATCTTGCATTTCTTCTGATAAGAATGTTTATATACAAGCTATTTTGTTAAAAGCAAAACTAGGTAATCCAATGTGATTTGCTCCTTAAGCTCTCCTCTTCCCTTCACATTCTACAAGACAAGACATGCCGTGGCTCACACCAAACTATGTTTGTATGGAGAAGCTACCACCTTCCCATGCCACCTTAGCTCCAGAAATCTGCCATTTTTTGCCTTAGAGATGCTATTTTCTTATCTTTCCACCAATAGCTCATTATTTTCAGAAAAATCTTTTGGTTTTGAGATTTATACCTCTCTTTAAAGCACAACTGAATTTGTACCTAATGATACTTTAGACAGTTAACCAGAGTCACTTTCAAACACAAATAAGTAGAGCAACCATATAAATCAAGTGGAACAGAGAGAAAATACAGTACTTTAATCAACTTCTTACTGAATTGCATTGGATCAGTATGCGTATTTATTTAACATATACTTAATGGTCAAGAAAGGTTGAATACCATCTCTTCTAAAAACGCCTCAGAACAGAAAAGTAACGACTGAAATCCAGGCAGGAATACCTAGTGACAGCCCTAAGCATCTATAAGAAGTCTGAATTTTATAGAGAACCAGAAAAGAGACTCACACTTCTCACTGTTAAAAAATTGAAAATTAATATGAACAGCTGCACTCATGCAACTTAAAGAATAAATCACACTAAGTGTACAGCATATTTCAGGCCAAAGCAGATGTGTAAAGAGCACACCATTTTATGCCGGTGCTTACTGAGCAAGAGCTCAGAATGCACAGGAACAGAAGCCTTGCAGACAGTAGCAGATAAACAAAATACATGCTTGTCCAAACTACAATATGGTCATGCCTTTCACAGTGCCTTCCCACTGGATGTCCATGCTATTTGTGTTCCCTAAAGACTTGCAGAGTAACTGGACACCTTGTCCTATTGTCATACACTGTGCATTTCAAGTAGGGGAAACTGAGAAAGATGGAAACATGAATGCCACAATGCCACAAAGCCACAAACTGCTATCAGCTCTCAGCCTGCCCATTAACTATAAAACCAAGTGGTTGTTTGGGATGCTTTGATGCACCTATGGGCATTAAAAGTGAACAACAGCCAAGCAAAACTTCTGTTACAGAAGTGACAGATGACCTGCCAACAAAGGACACTTTCAGTTTCACAGCAGCCTGTTCAGGACTCCTTCATTTCATACATCACTCTAAAGCCTAATGTTAGAGCTGAAGAACCTGGTTGCCTGGCAAGGAGCACCAGTTAGTAAATACCAATCCCTCCACTGCTCTGCTGTCTCTATCTTCTCCCAGTATTACAATTCTTCCACTCCAGCATATGCAGCAGCCTCCAGCCTGAGCTGCTGGCTCATCTGGCAGTACTACTTTTCAGTAAGATGTAACAAAATAGTTCAAAAAGTCATTCCAGAAATACAGTGAATTACCCAGAAACCAGTTTGTTTACTCTGGTCAATAAAACACTGTTATCTCTACTACAATAGGCCATACTGTTTATACAAACCAACTTAGCTTTCATACATCAACCACATATTTATTTAGCAAGATCAGCTATCACTGTAAATCAATTTCTTTGCAAATGAGAAACACAGCTGCTGTAAAATCTACTTAAAACTCCTTGCATTCAATATTTGGACATGAAGCACAACAGATGACAAGAATACAAAAAAGTCATCAGCATCACATCTAGTGACACAACAAAACAGTGTGTGCTCTCAGCTTTTACAAGCATTTTAAAGGAAAAGAAAACAAACTTTAAATACAAAGCTGTAAGTTAAAAAGCATGACAAGAAAAACATAGCTGCTATTCAAACTGGCTACTATCAGGAAACAGAAGGTAGGCATATCAACTTGGAAGACCCCAAGTGAAAAGACAGTATCACCAATAGCACCTGCAATATAACTTGGTTACAAAAATCTAACAGAGATTTAGACTGGAATTAAGTGGCTTCAAAACAGACCTATTTTAGTATACAAGACAAGTATCTGGCTGCAGAAATTCTGAGTACCACAGACAAGTTCTGCTGGCAGATCTTAAAGTAAGAGTTAGAGATGGGGAAGCACAAGCATACACAGGGCACTAAGCCCTGCTCATTACAGGCTCTTCTCACTCAAGTTATTTTATCCATTAATCTTTTCAGCTGGTACTTTAAATTTCAATTCCAGCAAGTCAGATTTACTGCAAGCAAGCAATCTCTGCAGCACTCCAGGGGAGGCTGGGATGGTTCACAACTTCAAGCTTGGACATAAGGAGAAAGAAGGTGCATGTAAGGGAAGCTACACACTCAGATGCACATAATGCATTAGTGCTGTCTGCTGTCAATAGCAAAAGTGTAGCAAGCTCTTTCTACCTGTCCCAGGTGGAGAAGGTATACATGCCCAAGGATGCAATACATGATAGCTTCCAAATGATTTATAAGCAGGCAAGAAGTCTCAGGTGAGGCTGTGACTAAAACAATGACCTCTAATTCTAAACTATCTGAATACACATGTACTAAGAAAAACCCAACTGTTAGTAGGGTTTTCTGTGTTTGGGGTTGTTTGTTTTGTTTTTTTTTAATGTTCATATTCAGTAGTTTCTGAGCAGTAAATAACTACAGTACATTTTCACAGGTCTCATTAAATCCCAGAAAAGCTTTCTGAGGCCCCAAGTCAAAAAGCTTAAATGTTTAGGATGAGACTGAAAAAATCCCGATGGCCTTCAAGTTTATTTGAAAGACGGATTACAGAATATTATGTAAAGCACAAATCTCAGAACTATTCCCCATTGTATTTACAAATATTATCAAATTTTACAAGATCATGAATTTTCATAAAAAGTGACATTTTCAAAAAGCTTCTCTTGCTTTAATCCTCCTTCTTTCTTTTGATAGGATTAAATGCTGAAATGGCAGGCTATTAAATAAGCACACTGAAATGCCAACTGTGAGGCACTGAACTCCATGTATTTACAAATTAACGTTTCACAGTTGCTTTAAATTTTGACATTATAGTTTAGTATCTTCAGGCAACTCATTTCAAAAGGTTTGATTTACATTATTTCTCATTTTATGTTCATATGTTATGGTACTAGAATACCTTTAAATTCCTCTTAATCCCTGATAAAGGAAATTTAGTTTTATGAAAGGCTGAGAAATAATATTTTGTTTTAACAAACAGGTCCCAACTAGACTGCCTGCAGCAATTCAAAGTTACCATTAAATTTACCTGTAAAAGGCAATATCCACGTAGATATGGGGCCAAACTCTTTTCAGCAGCTCCCAGTTATGCAATAAAGGGCAACAAGCACAAACTGCAATACAGGAAATTCCATCTGAATATGAGAAAAAAAACTTTCCTTTGTGGATGTCAAAACACTGGAACAGGCTGCCCAGATAGGCTGTGGAGTCTCCTCCTCTAGAGATATTCAAAACCCACCTGGATGTGATCCTGTGCAACCTGCTCTAAGTGAATTTGCATTAGCAGGGGACAAGATGATCCTCAGAGGTGCTTCTAACCCACTGTTCTGTGCTTCTCTCATAATATCACCAAGAGAAGTCAAGAGCACGGCCTATATATGTGTATATATACATATGCACAAATTCAGAGTGTATTGAAAGACTGTGTCACTGGTCTTCTCCTTCAGTTATTCCAGTGTTGATCACAACGTTCAGAATGAACTGGAGAAAATGTCAAGTTGAATTCCTAAAAAAAATGGTGGGATTCTTATTGTAATTCTTTAATACTTTCTATTATTAGGCAACTTGAAAGGATATTTGAGTGCTCCTGAGACAACTGCTGCAAAAGTAAATCCTATGGGCTACCAGATGCGGTGCTTTAGATGGAAATTTTTTGACTTTGCATGACATGAAAAGCAGTTGCCGCATTGCTAAAGTTAGTATTTACACAAGAGGCTCAAAAATAGATAAAAAAACAACAAAGAAGCCCCAACATTTACTACCTTTAGGCATATGAAACTGTGGCTTTTCCTACAGCACTCAGGCAATGCAACCAGAACTTAAAGGTGCCTCCTCATATTTTGATTATCTAACTTGGTTATTTCAAGATTAATAATGATCTTGTGCTCCTGAATTTCTATAAAAAAGAAAGACTTAGGAGAAAACTTGTAAGAGATGCATTTTGTTTTGCAGTTGAGCACCTCTCCCTCACCACTTTACATTCACAAAAGCAATAAAAAGCACAGATCAGAGTTTGTAAGAGTGTAAGATTATCAGAAGATATTAATCTGTTTGCAATAGTTTCTACCATTTGTCAGAAAAATCAGTAGCTAACATAAAGCAACATGAGTACCAAGATATGCAGAACAGTTTATAAGAAATGAGAGTCTTGTTTTGATACCACTATATTCTCAATTCACACTTCTCTACTGTGCTGGAACTGGAGGAAAGTGCCAGCACTTACCACACTCAGGAGAGCTAAGCATCCACAAGCATTTAACAGCATTGCAGGGTCAATGTAAGGGGCACTTACAGCTGCAAAGCCACCTCAGGTCTCTGTTACTAATACTTCAAGATCATTTCTATATCCATTCTTCTGCCACTTTTAGGCAGGAAGACTGTGTTTTCCTTTTATTATAGAGCAACTTTAGTTTCTGCTGCAAAATTGTATTACTCTTTCACAACACTGTACATGAAGTGCAGGCACAGTTAAAGTCAGCAGCCAGGTTCTCACCAAGTGTAACAAGGCTGTGGGTCCACTCTAAATAGAAGTGCTCCAAGGGAAAATAGAAAAATTCTTTATTGCTCATAAAAATCAATCTGGTATTGTTAACTGGCACCTCAGTGGATAAAATCATTCACACTTATGACACAGCCTTCATTTAACATCTACAAACATATATATAATTACTTAAACATATCTAATTATTTAGCCATAGACTACCTGTCTAGTAATCCAATGCTGCTAATACTAATTACTACATTCTATTAACACATAATTAACTTTTACATAGCAACACAGTGATTAACATTAGTTCCAGCAGCATGTCCTACTAATTAAGACATTTAAGAATGTTTACATGTGTCATAGGAGAATGTGCCAAATCACCTCTCGAGTATTGATTTGATAAACAGAAGCCTGAGACACCTTTATATTGTAACAGACACTTCAATAATGTTCTAGTTATGTTCAATAACAGCATCTTTTTTTCCAAAACAAATTCTGACACCTACTAATATTCCATAAATAATGAGAACAGATTAAAGTCTCACCAAAATTCATTATGAAGTGTTAAACCTGTCTAATCTTTTATCACTACTACTAACATAATAAAAAGAATGAAAACACCAGGAAGTATAAACAGTTATGAGAATTTTCCCCAGGAGCATTGCCAAAAGATTCTGAGGATGTATTGTCATGCCTGTGTGATACTATTATAAATCAGACACTTTAAAACCAGAACTTATCTAATTTTCACTTCGACCTAGTCTCAGCATTTCTCCTCTGGAGTTTCTGAAGTTGCTATTCATTTTAACAACTTCATCTCAAATAATTATAGAATAGAAAGCTCTGCTGTACGTTGCAGGCCAGTCAAACACTGGAACAGGTTGCCCAGGGAGGGGGTTGAGGCCCCATCCCTGGAGGTATTCAAGGTGAGGCTTGACAGGGCTCTGGGCAAGCTGATCTAGTTGGGGATGTCCCTGCCCACTGCAGGGGGGTTGGACTAGATGACCTCCAGAGGTCCCTTCCAACCCAAACCATTCTATGATTTCTAAATGCTTAAGAAATTTTAGAAACCTGTCATTTCATATCAGATGCTGAAACAGAAGATGAGTTCTTGAGAGTCTCACTCTGACTACTTTTTAGTAATTTAAAAAAGAACGCGTCTACCCTCCATCAGTTTAATCCTACTGCCATCTGCTGTCAAAAACACACCAGTGCTACACTGTCTGCAGAGTGGTTTTCTTTCGTCTTCTGTTGTTAGTGTAAAGAACATATTCCTATATTGCTACCCAAAGTTATCTAAGCAAAAGTAATTAGTCCAGAGAAGCATAATGGTAAATCAGTGTACTGCCACTTTCATTGCTACAATATCAACCCATGCAGATCCATGTGTAGTTTAATACACAGGTTATCCCAACAAAAAAAGTCATTCACACAAGTAAGTATTAGCAGGATAGGGCCCAGATTCCACAACTGTTTTGAGATTTTTCTGGTTTTGGTGGTTTTTTTTTTTTCCTTCCCCTGAACAATGGCTGTATATTGCTTGTTTCTTGAAAATGCTGCAATATTTACTATCAGCAAAGTGTTAAGACTGTGAACTAGTCAGACTATTAAGGCTGAACTGCTCCTACCTTATCCTTATGTGAGCATGCAAAAAGACTTATACCTTCAGATCAAAACAAACTAGAAAAATGTAAACAAAATTAAAAGCTGCTCCATAAGGGGACCTGAATAAAGGTCTGAAAATAGATTACTCAAATTACCTCCTGCCTAATGCTTCAGTGAAGTATAGTAATGTCTAAAGTTAAGCAAAGTCAGTAATTCCTCTCAGGACTACTGGAATGCCTCATGCCATCACCCCAGCGGTGTCATGCTTCAGCAGCTTAACCTAGCTGAAGCTGCTGCCATCCCACCCTTGCCTCTCCTTTCCACTAGCTCTCGAGCTATCACACAGCAAGCCAACTCAGGGAGTTCACATGGCTAACTCACAACCACACAAACATCACTGACTGTTAGGAGCAGGTAGAGAGGGGGCAAGACACAGAACTCTGAAGAACCTAGTCCTGAGCTGCCATTGGTTTCTGTGATGTCTGGCTGCTGAATCACACTATGGCAAATTTCTTCTCTGAAGTGTCTTGGTCTGCACTCCAGCTGCGGCAGCCTTCCTGCTTGTCAGTTTCCTGTCACAGTCAGAGAGCTAACTGTCTCCCAGTGTTACTGGATCCTAAGGTAGTGTAGGTGAACCTCAACCTTCCCTTCAAGTTTTTCATTTGACTAAAAAAAGAGCAGTGAGTCTTACTCATTGTTTTCTAAACACCACCCTATCAAATATAACAGGACTATAAAAATGCATATTTTACACTTTTTTTTTAATGCAGATGGACAGTTGACAATATACTCAAACCAGGCACATTTTCAAGCACAGTAGTGATAACTGGTTGTGATGTTATCCATACATGTCAATTTGAGAGTGAAATACTTGGGATTAAAAAGTAAATAACTGCTCTGTTATGTTTTGGCAGGGAGTAAGGAGGCTGTTCTGATATATCACCCATTTCATTGTCCAGAGATATGTTCTCAATACATTGTCTAGAAAGTGTTAGGCATACTGCAATACTCAAAGATATCTTTTTTACCGTTTTAATAGAACTTCTTGATTTTTCTTCCCAGACATTACTGCTCAGCTCCATTGTGCAATGAACATTTGTTTCTCTTTCATAGGATCCAAATATAAGCAACCTGAAATAGAAAAACCTAGAGTAAGAAGTGTAATACTATTACAATTCCAGATATCAAAGTTAGCACTCTTCATTTACACACTCATATTATTACTATTATTACATGTGCACACACATAGAAGTCCACACAGAAAAGATCCAGTAGGCACAGACTTACACCAAAAGAAAGACACTGCCACCCTCTAGTGGAAAAACTCCATAAATACCAATAACACCATTTTTAGTTATGTATTTTTTTGTTTGGGGTTGGTTTTTTGATATTGTGTTTCCTTTTTTATTTATAAAGTGTTCAACTGGCAGACTAGAATATTTTTTCATAAAAGAATAACTTTTAGTTCTTTAAAACACAACAACAGCCACAAGATCTTCCATGCTAGTCCTAAGCTTCACAATATACTGCAGCTTTTCTTGGTTCAAGAGTGTTACTGTAGGTTAAAGTCACAGCTTACTGCTGCTTATGTTTCTATTTCACTAAATGGCAATCTCTCATATCTGTGAGTTTTTGTAAGACTCATAAGCAAAAGAGTGGTTCTTCACACATGATGCCCTATTCCAAAAGGCATAAAGCTTTTCATGTAGACATCAGTACTATAGAACAAAAAATAACCTTTATGCTACAGAACAGCAGTAAAGTTGTACATAGCTTCTCACAGTAGCTGCAAGAAGCTAAATATTTTGGGATAAAAACTTGAAACAAATCTCACTCTTTCCAAACAGCTACTAGGTTTTAATGCCACCCCCCCAACGTTATCCAAAGGTATCTTATTTGTGATGTGTTAAACAACTCTTCAGACAATGTAGAAAAAAGCTGGCATAAAAAAAATATCAATGTTCTCTGTTTACCTTGATGTTGTTAAATAACATTTCTAGGTTAAATATTTATGATTAAAAGGTGCAAAGCCTTCCAGATACAGAATCATAGAACAACCCGAGTTGGAAGGGACCCACAAGGATCATCAAGTCCAACTCCCAATAGGCACAGGACAAACCCCAAGGTCACACAAAGTGACCAAGGGCATTGTCCAAGTGTCTCAAACTCCACAAGATTTGGAGCCATGACCACTTCCGTGGGGAGCCTGTTCCAATGATCCACCACCCTCTGGGTGAAAAACTTTTTCCTAATATCCAGCCTGAATTTCCCTTGGGATAGCTTCATACCATTCCCCTGTGTCCTGTCACTATTCACTAAAGAGAAGAGTTCAGCCCTCACTCCTTCCTCTCTGGTGAGGAGGTTATAGATTGCAATGCGATCCCCCATCAGTCTTCTCCAGACTGAACAGGCCAAGTGATTTCAGCATTTCCTCATATGACTTCCCCTCCAAGCCCCTAACCATCTTTGTTGCCCTCCTCTAGATGCTCTCCAGCAACTTCATGTCCTTCTTGTATTGTGGAGCCCAGAACTGCATGCAATACTCCAGGTGAGGCCACACTAGTGCCAAGTAAAGTGGGATTATCACCTCTCTCGCTCGGCTAGTGATGGAGTGCTTGATGCACCCCAGGATACGGTTGGCTCTCTTGGCTGCTGAGGCAAAGGTATGCAATAAACATACTCTGAAAATTAAGTAAAGCTACTGAAAACAACCTTCATCAACAATGAGAATTGGTAAAATTAAGCCGGTCCCAAGAGAAAACATCTGTTTAACCAGTTTCTAGCAGAACACACGAGTGGATATGGGACATGACAGGGGAAGATCCCATGTGCTGCTTTACAGTATCAGTCATTTTTGGTTCAGAATTGCTGGCTGTATCCTGTAATACCCTGTGTTCAGGGGGGAAGCTTGCATGCTCTGGTGAAACATCACAAATAGCAGCTGTCAACCTCATCTGTGGCTTGACCTTCAGCATTTGTCTAGACACTATTGATTTGATTACTCTAAGCAGAAATCCAGCCTCAGAACCAACTGATTAGGTAGTTTGTCTGGACAAGACTCTGTTCAAGGTGACATGAACTGACAAATTCATGTCTTCTTTACTTATTTGTAAGCCATCCCCAGAAACCCTCTGTGGTTTTACTGTTCAGCTCTTAGTAGCAGAACAGGTTAACCAAATCTCAGAGTCCCAGTGGTATCAGACCATTCATTAAAGCTTCTCCACAGCTCATCATTGGTTACATACATTTCATCATTTGGTCACTCAGACACACTCTTAAGCGAATTTTCCAAGGGTACTTATCATTCCTTTAAAATATCAGCACAGTAGCTATTTAGCTGCCTTATACTGATGGCAACTATAAAAAACAAGGAGAGGAGGTAGCTCAGAACAGGAATAAAACAATTTTCAGCCAGAACCACGACATAAAAGTCACAAGGAAAACGAGTCCTAGTAAGATTTCACCATGCTTTAGGTTACAAACACCCAACTTGAAGAAACATCACAAGAAAGCAAAACTAAACGGGAATTTTACAGAGCTCTTGTGCTGGAGTTTGGAATTCAATCACTAATTTCAGAAAGACACAGGGGAAATTTTAACTGCTACTACTCTAAAGAGATTTCTTTGCTAAAAGTTTTATGACTCAAGTTTCACCACTATATTTCAGACCTAAGCAGGAGAAGTAGCAGAACTGTTACCAGACTAGATGGAATACCATATCAGCAGTCAAGAATCCTACTCAGAATTCTGTAAAGAAATCACAGAATAGCTAACTGTACTGAGAGAGAATATAAAAGCCTTCTGGTGCACTGAGCAAAACTGAAAAACACACAGAAATAAAAATGATCTTTTCAGGTCTCTGTGGCAGACATCAGTGAAACAGCTCTTGTATTTCAGCATGAAGTGCTGCACTGCAAAAGAATCACTGAGAATGGTCTCATGCAATCTTCACACCAACTCACAAAGTGGTGATTAAAAGGGGAAATCTTGTCATTGTTACTTTTGTATATATATTGTATATTTCTTTTCCTACCAAAGTCCTCCATGTCTTTCAGTTTCTACCTTGTCAGTATCTTCAGGTGCAAAGTAAGCAAGAATATTTACTCAAAGGGAGGCTCTAAGGATAGCAGTTATGGTTAGTTCAAATAAGGATGGGACACCTGGAAGATCTGAGGAATTACTGTGGGGCCAAGAGTCAGATATATACATTGACAGGTGTCTGTCGAAACATAACTTTAAAGTGCATGCTGAGAAATTCCAAGCTGCATAAAAACAGCTGCATTAAGTCAGACCTGAAGCTTAAAAGACCTTACAAGCCAGCAACTGCATCCTCTCCCAGCCATGTGATAAGCATATGTGACAGTTTAAAATATTGAGTCAAATCATGATGTCAAATTGAGCAATCTGGATTCTAAATGTACTGGGAAGAAACACAAGACTAGCAATATGCTGGTCATGTTAATGCAGTGTTTCAGATTCAGGAAAGACATAATATTTAAAAGATTACTTTTCAAACCAAGAACAACTGCACACAAGTGAAGGTATTGGGCCCTCTTAAAATAAAATGAACACACTACTGAAATTGGAGACCGCCTATAAAGAATGTGACTTCCCTTACTCAGTAGTGGTAAAGAAACACTCCTGGCAGCCAAGAAGTGTACAGAGTCACTATCTTAGTCATTATCCAAGCACTACTTGGACAAGATCTAACATAAACTAAGAACTAAGAAGTCTGACAAACAAATCTCAAACAAACCAAGAGCCCACATGCCTTTTCTCCAGCTTTAAAGACAATAATTTTCTCTTCAGTGAATGAAGTAGACTTTTTTCCCATTATTTTGTTCAAGACAAAGACAATAAATAATGCCTTACAAAAGTTACTTAGATTAATCTAAGTATGACTGAGTGAAAGAATTCTTTCCCTTTGCTTACGACATAATACAATAGGATAATTACAACGTTTATCCAGCCTGGAAAAAGATTCATAATTTGGCGTGCCAAACAAAAACAAAAACGAAACAAGTAAAACAGAAGGCACAAATTAGCTTGTAACCAGGCAAAATTCAGAAGGCAAATGCATGACACCCACAGACAACACAGAAGTGCCTCAGAAACTTACTGTAACTTTGTTCACTGTAACTTAAAAAAAACCACATTTCTTGATTAAAGTACAATCACAACAAAGCTGCTAATTCATGCATCCGACATGCCTACAGCTACAACTACTACGAAGTGAAGAAACACTTTCAGTCAACAAGTAGAAGACCACAAAACGTACCTTGTACATTCAATCAATGAGACTTTTAATCGACCTTCTGTCAAGAGAAAATTCTGTACACAGAGGTCTCGATCTTCATATTCATCAGGTGGCAATACTTGAAATGGAAAAAATGGCTTAAACCTGAAAAATATAGAAGAGACTTAATTCAATTTACATAAATAACACTGACATATAGAAATAAAAAAATAACGTGACAGAATTATAATGAATCTAACGCTTCTAAAGAGAAATACTGCCATTCCTACATACTCATTGGTCAAAAGGAGTAGAAATAGCTTTTTGAATGCAGAGGACTACAAAATATATAAACAAAAACTGCTTCACAGGAGTAGACTGAGTCATATTTACGAGTGCAGACAATTTTGGGGAAGTGAGAAGTTCATCACATCACAGAATATTTATGACTGCAAACATGATTTAACGCAAGAGTCCTTTTGCAGTAAACACATTACTAGGTCTTTAAGTTCACCTACATAAAACATCACAACAGTAAAATGTGAAAGTGCACTATGACTAAAGCATAAATTTTTATGACACTGCTGTACTTAAGAGGACTGGTGCATCCTAATAAACAGTAAACTAGTTACACATATTGATACTTCTCATTTTATGAAAAACATTTGGTTGCTCTTTTCAGCCAGTCTTCTTTAATTAAAATAAAGATACAGGTATTCTAAATATTTCCCCTTGAGCTTTATTTCCCTCATCACAGCACTTGACTCATAGTAAAAGTAGATTATATTCAAGATTAAGTGTTTTACACACATTATCTCACCACATAATTCTCTGATTAAAATAAACCGAGTTATAAATACCAATTTCTTTTTTAAGCATTAGTGCTTTAGTGTCAGAGTCACGATCTGAAGAACAGAAGGAGGAGGACAGGCTGCACAGCTGCAGCCCCACACAAAGCAGACACTCACATGCAACCCTAACAGTAAAGGCCATGACCTTGCAAATAGAAAGATGTCATGGAATCTGCACTAGCATTTATATAAAAGTATTTGAAAAAGCACTTGCATTGTATGCCTTCTTTCTGTTTTTATTTATTGCTCTCATCTCCTAGCACTGCCCCATGCCTTGGTTTCCACCCTCCACACTAATATAGCCTCACAGGGATTATTTCTGTTGAGAAGACTTCAAGGACATAAGCACTATTGCCTGTAGGATGCATTTGCCATTTCATGAGAAAGAAGTCTTTCATAAGTACTGTTTGCTCAACCATCAGAGGCATCTGCTTGTCACATTTGGAGATCGCAATATGTTCAGGGAACAGTCACATGGATCTAAACTGAAGAGTTTCAGAAATACAAATAAATAAGTGCCCTTTAACTATCAGCACACTCTTTGGGAGGGAGCTCAATGCTCTGATTCAAGACACTTCATTTCTACACAAGCATCAGCCCCACAGAGAGCCATAAGAAATACATTTCTTTTGTTCTCCTTGTGAATAAATACAACTCAACACTCCAGCTATTTTCCTTTGGTTCCAAGTTTCTCCTTCATTAACTCCTTCAGGAAGAAAACTGCTCTTAAATTAGTCAAGTAAAAAAAAAATCCATTTTAAATATTTTATTCCATTACTTTTTTAAGTCTGTGTATAAAAAATAAAAAGCTATTAAATCGCACTGGCCATGATTTAGGCTTATGAGCATACCATGAACAACCAACTCAATATATACTTTGTGCACATATAGTATCTGCTCTGATATTTCACTCATTATCTTTCTTTATATTTCTTTAATATTTGAAGAAATAGTAAACATGAGAAGGGTAGGGAACATACTACCAAGATGACTCCACTATTTTCACTCTACAAGACTCACTGCCACTTCAGGGCCTGGCCACCTCCCGACTCAGACCCACCCTGAGCTATCAGAGCACATATGGCCCCCCCANGTGGATGGAGCCCTCCCTGCATCTTTGTTAGCAAAGCCTAGCCATACATACAAGCAAGGTTACCCTGTTCCTTTTTAGGAATGATTTTTACCCCCTCAAAATACAGATTTCACTCAGATCTTCTTAGGGACAAGAGAAAGTTAGGCCAACACACTGGAAAATCATGCCAACTTTGGAGTTGAAAAATACTTGTCGTTTGTTTTTTGTTTTGTTTTCCTCAGCACAAATAACTTTACAATTAGTATAAGCAACTGCCCATATACCTTATCCCAGAATCTATTAAAAAAAACCCATAGTTTTCCACAGGAACCTCAAACCAATGACTACCATCAGAAGCCTCAGTGAGCTATTAAAACAGTATTTCTGGGAGGGAGGAACAGAGAAAGAGGATCCAATAGGTTACCATCATGTCTCTGAACTTCTGCAAACGCCAGGCTTAGAAGTGTTGGCATTGATGAGGTCTTTCCCTTATATATAAACCACAAAACAGCCTGCAGCCTGTTTAACAAAAACACAAACCTGGGAAAATCTATTTTCAATACTAACAATAAGAACAAAACAAAAAGGCAAAATGACAGATTAAATAAAATATTCCAGTAAGGATGAAGACTATCAACCTAATACTCAAACCAAAAAAAGTCATCTCAAGTAATTTCAGAACAAAGTGTTAAATACAGCACAACCCGTCATCTTTTGCTGCACCACAGAATGATGAAATAGTCCACAGAATAAGCCATTTTTCTTGGTAGATCAAGGCATAATTTTTACTATAGTTTTCATTTCTAGTTTCCAAACAGACTTAAATTAATACAATAAATTACAGAGGAAAAAATCTAAGATACCAATGCAGTTATATACAATAATATGCAAAACACTTAAGTGTATGTGGTACTTTGTACAGCACTAGTTAAATTTTCTGCAAATAGAAGATCAAAAAGCAGTCTCAGCATCATTTTTAATTTACAAGTGCTTATGTTCACATTCTTACCACTGCAACTAATTTGCAAAATCCACAGCAAAAAATCCCTAACATTACCTATTTCCATTGGCATTAGCAATGTACAAAGAACTAAATATCCCACACTGAAAAAAATTTTAAAATGCATTTTTAATGTTTAAATGCTTCTCTGAAGCCTTCCAATTTTGTAACATAGCACTTCACTATTTATGGTAATTTACTGAGAGTTCGTACAATTCCAAAATTAAACATCAGACAAATTACTATTTCAAGTAGATTTCAATTGCATATTGAAACTGTTGACAGACTATTAAAAGAACAAGATAACTCAAATTTATTTGGAAACACTTTCCTACTGGAACTGGTGAATTAATACAGACCCAGACAACAACAGTCGATAGCATGGCAAGACTCCATTCCCTTGTGTGTAAAGCTACAGACTGGCAATCTGCGTTCTACCCATTTAACCCAGCCAAGCACCACAGGTTCTCCCATCTTTTACCCCATGACAGGTAAAGCCTATAATAAACTACCCTACCTTTTAAAAACACAGTCACCAGTAACAATGAGCACTCTGAGGAGAGTTATTCTTACAGAGCCATCACTGCTGCAATTTTGTTCAGTCTGGCAGAACTGCAGCAGAACAGCAATGGATGTTCTCCTCTGCAGAGCAGCCAGACTCTGCACCTCTGCAGAGTCTAATTTTCCTGCTTGAAAACAATCATGTTGCTAGACAAAATGTAATCATGAAGTTTGTTTCATAAATCATTTACAGTAGGCACAACAAAACATATTTAACATGAAAGCAAAGCTGTATTTCATCATATGTACTAACAGCATGCTTTTAGCTAATAGTGCCAATAATACAATTTTGTGAATGAGACAAGAGAATGAATTCTGTTTCCAAGCCCTGCAGACTGCAGTATCTTTGGTGATTCAATATCCTCCTGTCCCAAACCCTCCTATGTAAGGAAGAGGCAAGTTCCCTTGAACATGTTATTATCATGTTAAACTTACTTTATTAAAAACCTCATGTAAAAACCCTTGCTCTAACTTCTGTAATGCCTTTAAGAGTGTATTTTGCTACCCTCTAATGTTTAATCCATCTTTAAGGAGAAGTCCACTAATAAATGCCTTAGAGAAATCCATCACACTGATGAAGAAAGCATCTAGTAAGCATCTAGTTAAAAGTTTACACAGAAACCTTGACAACAATCTAAATGCCTCAGTTGCTCAGCTGGTCTCTGCCCTTATCACAATAGCCATCCCAGGATCCAGTCAGTTCTGGAAGGCTGCTCTTGTGAATTCAAAGCTTTCACTTTGCAAACTCTGAACAAGGAAAAAGAAATTGCCTCTATTTGGCTGTGTAGATCTTTAAACACTCAGCCAGTATTCTCAGCTTCCTTTCTTAACTTTAACCAGTAACCAAAAAAGTTAGTGGATGTCCATTGCTGGAGAATAAATCCATAACAAATGGTTTGCCATCAGCCCATTCACTGCTGCACCCTGAGAAAAATTAAACCATTACAACGGTGTGGAGAAATCTAGGAATTGCTCCTGACAGCACAACAGAGGAGAAAACATTACCAAAAGGTACTTAAAAACATAGAACTTTTTAAACACTACTTAGTTTCTACCAGGCTCTCCAAGGCTGATATTCATTGCAACCATATTAGACTCCTTTCAAATGGGGTCTAGTGCTGTTATCTGCTTAATCCACAAGGAGAAAAGGCAAAATTCATGCTGGATTACACCAACTCAATATCGAAAAGCCTCCTTTTCAATTCCAAACCTGAAAAATTATATTAAACAACTATCAAAAGTAAGGTAGATTTTGTGGGGGAGAGATTTTAGTGTCTTTAAACTATATTTGTTAAGCCTTTTTAAACTTTTCATCTTTTCCAGATTAACATAATAGGCACTTCAGTGTGATATGAGAAAACAGACACCTTACATCCCTGTCAAAAAATTCTGATTGGATATAGCATGCTATTAAAAAAAGTCTATGAAAGTGTCTTGTATTAGATGTTTATAGTGTTTTCAGTTTGTTTTTAAATCATCAGTTTCCCTCCATATTTTTATCATCTTATTTGTTCAGAAGTCAAAAATTCAAATAGCACACTTAAGAAAATTTTTGTTAAAAACCAGCGTTTTAACTTGATAATATGAAGAGGAATATCCATCAACTGAACTTTATGTGAAATTTAAGCAAGAGAAAAGCACCTATCAAAATATTTAAAAGAAGCTGTTGAATAGCAGAAGTGTTTCTCCAAGACCGCAAGACACGAACAGCCAGAAAAAGGTCACTTCACATGAGGAATTAGGGCAGATGATATACTGAAAGATAATTAAGATAAAGTTACTCAATTAATATAGAGGATTAAAGCTATATTTAAAGCAGCATAAAACGGAGCTCCTCTACATTACAAGCACAGCAAAAGTGTTTCCAGATGCTGCATGCAGTCCCTCCGACTCCTTCATACAAAAAACTTCTACGCTAAATCCATGTCGTATTTCAAAGTCACTTCAGTGGCTGATTTGCTCACTGCTTCCTCAGAAAGTCTAGATAAAAACTGAATCTGAAAAAAAACCAAAGAAATCCAGCTTTTTCCTCTCATTTTGGGTGTTTCCAGCCCCTGAATAATAACTATTCTTCCTTCTAGTTGCCAGTTCTGTGGAGGAGGAACTCACCTACTTGGAACAAGGCTAAATCAGTGGCATAGTTTTAGAAATGTCTGAACTATATTCCCACTAATTTGTACTCACTATTTTGTGATGATTGTTTTATGGTCCTTTAGTCAACTTTTAACAGGACAGGAGTCTTTTATACCTTATTTTAATTAATCTATTACCTAAATAAACTTCTCCAACCAGTAGCTACTTACCTAAATATTTTTTTGCTGCTGCAAGAGGAGATCTGTTAAGAACTGGAAAAAAATAGCAATTTATCTGGCCAAAGACAGCACCTGCTTATGCATTTCTGTTCATTATATCTGTTAAGAATATCCAGATTCACAGTAAAAAAAAAAATTAAGAGCTAAACACAAACTTTAAAAAACTTCTCAGTACTCCATTTCCTGCTTGAAGGAGCAGGAAGACTTAGAGCTTCATTTGTAAATGCGTGAGAAGGCTAGCATTTTGTAATGCATTTGCTAAGAAGTGAAAACACTTTTCTAAAATAATTTCTGGGAGAAGTTTTAAATTGTCCTCTGGTTTTATAAAGGAAGTTTGATATCTAAAAAATTACTGAAAAAAATTACTGGATATCTGTTTAAGACTGTATCGATCACTTGTATTGTACTGCCATAAAGAAATTGTCAGGTTTATAAATTTTTTAGTCTAGTTACACTAACTGAACATTTAAATCTTGATAAACCAAGCAAAACGAGACCATAAATCTCAGAAGAGTCCACCAGTTAAAAATACAAGCATCTTTAGCAGAAGGCGCAAAGCTTAGAATTTTGGGGTTTTGTGGTTTTGTTTACCACTAATAAAAATTAAATCAAAATCTAAAGTCTGATTGTGTTTAGTAAAGCAACAATTTACTCTTGCAAATGCTACTGTATTTGAAGATTCCCTCAAAAGAATAACTGCTAAATTGATTTTTAGTTTCAGAAGTACTCAAAAGGTTTGGCTAAATACAGAAGTCATTTTTAGATTGCCTTCTTTGATCTGATTCATGGAAATACAAGTTACACGCTTATAAAGCGTATAATTTCAAGAAGAGTGACTGACACTAGATATTTTAAGATTAATTTTACTTCTACAAAAATTCTAAAATTAGAACCCACTCCTATAAAGGCATGATCACATTAGTAAGATTTTTGAAGTACTTAACAGCTAACATGTAAGCTTGTTTGGGTTAGGTACTATAATGTAAATGGCTTATAGCATTCTTTACACTGAAGACATAAAATCAGAACTTACCTTTATTTTGAAAAAAAAAAAAAAGTTTTTTTTTTAAAGTGTACTTTCAAAAGTACCACTACTGTAGATCTTGCAAAAGCAATTCTCCAGCTTCCACTGATTTCACAAGGAACAAAGCTACAGAACTGTGTCAGTATTCATATTTCAGGGGACTTTGTTAATTCAAACTATACTTTTATTTACTACATCTACTAATTTCAGCTTTACCCATTATCCATGAAAATTTGGCTTGCAAAGAACCTGAAAAACATTACAGTATGAGGGTATGTTTATTTTCTAGGAAGTTCTATGGAAAACTGCAAATCAGTTCTATCACTCCACCCACTCCGTTACAGGATATTCTGCCACAGGCATGTGGGAGGCTCATACACATAAGTTCAATATATGTACAGTCACTTAAAATCAGGAGCTGTAAAAAAAGAGGCATTTTATTATTAATTTTGTTCTTTTTTTTCCTTAAATAATTTCACATATTTCCAGATTCTTCAACTACAGTCTTTTCTTAGCATGATATCACCACCTTCAAGGTATATCTCAAATTAGACACTCAAAAGAAACACTTAAAACTTTAGTATCAATTCTGCAAGATCAAACAAAAGAATAAACATAAATAGTCAAATGGCTCCTTCCAACAAGACTGTACGTGTGTTTTTTCCTGCTCATGACAGAAGTCATTGTAAATATAGCAAAGAGAGTCTTAAAAGATTTGCTATTGTTGTCTGTATTGATATAGCTAAGGGTAAAAAAAAATCTTGAATCAGGCTTATCAAAACTATTTTTTTAACACAAACAAGATCATTTTGACCATGCACAGAGTTTTTTTCATTTTGAAAAGTTTCCCTAATACTAAATTCCATAAATACTGGAATAGCTTAGTTAACTCGGTGCAGTCACTGCCTGTTTGATCTCTGAGTTTTTATGTGTTGGTGTTCTGGGTTTTTTTAAATTGTATGTGACCTAGCTAAAGCCAATTGTTGGTTCAAATTAAAATAAATACCATAATCCTGCTATATTTCAGTCTCGGACAGGTCAAAGACAAAATTTCCCTGTCTAACCCAAAAGCCTAAATCTTTGTGGCTCTGCTCCAAACGGGATCGAAAATGCAATATTTGCTCTTGTTCACGCAGCGCTGGAAGAAAGGCAGCTGTGGTTCAACTTTTAGGCATTCAATGAGAATAGCAGCAGGAAAAAAAACCAACAACCCTCAAAACACCAAACCCAAGCCACCTCAAAACTCTACCTTTAGCCAGCTGGTTAGAGATTGGTTCCAGTAATCAATGCTAACAAAATGCTAGCTTTTCCTCACTTCAGCAATATATTCTCTCATAAGGAGGTCTCAACTCTCTCCCAAAACATAATTTCTCTGCAATCCCTGGTCAGAGGAAAATGTTGATGCTCTAATAGAAGTCTAAACTCTGTACATGACTCATTTGTTGAGCTGAAGGGTTTTAATCCTCTGCTCTAAACACTAGCCTATGTCCATATGAAAACTGACATCATCCTTTTGGACTGCCTACACAGAAAATGATTGTCTCACTGTTGAAAACAGTCTCCAACAGCTGTAAAACAAAAGTGAAAAAGCATTTGTAGCTCTTCTGAATTCTACACATGGTAGCTTTCCAAGGTTTATCCTCACTCCTCCAGTTAGTTTTCAAAATGCTTGAACTACAAAAGCTTTTACATTTATCTAGTAATTTTTGACAATACATAAGATGGCCCAATTCACACCCTAAAAGTCTTCCAAAGTGGTGGAAATAGCCTAGCTCAGGATTAGTAGTTCCATTTTTAAAGCAGAGATGACTGACAGTTCACCTTAAAATTGCAGGGAACAGAAAATAAGGATCTGTTTTACAGACAGCTCAGTTATTCAGACTGTGATGGTGGGGAGGGCACTGATGGGAACCAAAGGACACACCATGACACACTCACCAACTGTCCCCAAAGCAAAGGTGTCACCATTTGTGAGACACAGCATTTTATTAACAGGTCCATACTGTAAACAGGATCAAATAACGCAGAAGCTCAGTCTGGAGGTGACCTGTGGCACCACTGCTGACAATCCAATCCAGGAGGGGCTTGTGAGATTAAGTAACAAAAAGGATCCCTGCACTTTGCAAATCCTGCATCACTGATGGAGTTACAGCCGCTCAAATGACTATAATCTTCTCTCATTATCCCCACGATGAATTCAGATATTTTCTCTTTTTTGCTCTTCCTTCAGAGGAAAGGGGGAAGGGTAATAATAAAAAAAAATCTGAGGTTTTGTACTATTGTTTTAAAACAATAGCACTAACACTGCTGTTCCCACCCCACCTCCCCTTGTAATCCACTGGGCTCTTTGCCTGGCAACATTAGAATTTGTTCTGTTTATTCTACCATATTGCATTAAGTATTGTTAGCAAGTAAGCAGAGTTCTTAAAGAAAAAACTGTTGAATTTCTCAGAGTTACAATGCATCATTTCCACTGTTTAATTACTTAGGAAATATTCACCAAGCCAAACCATTCACAGCAGTGTTTTAAATACTGCTTTAAAGCCAGCCTTCTGTCATGTCACTACAGGACTATGAACTTCAATTTCTACTCTTCCTATTTTAGCTCAGGCAAACAGGAATAATGCTTTAAGTCATTTACTACACAAGTGACATTCATGTAAAAGTCCATTTTAGTTCTTACTACATAATAGCTTAAATTCAAAATTCTACATAAAAAGCGTACTTGACAGTATGTTTTTCAAAAGTTTTAGCTTCATTTAAAACATTTTTACATATGTGGTATTAGTTTTTGTAAGTATTAGTATCGCCATTTCAGGGACACTGGCAAACAACAGTCTTGTACTTAATGCCATTACAAAAGCAGATAAGATTTGCACACATTTCCTTCTGAATCTGCATTTTTCATAACCATGTTGCCATTAAAGCTGATACAGGAAAATGCATTGAAGTTTAGCATTAAACCTAAGTTTAAAAGTCAGAAACAAAGTATATATGTTATGATTTCCATTAGATATTCACAAATAATTTTAAAATATTGGATAGAAATCAAGACATAATTTTTTAAACTATATGTGCGCTGTTCCTGTGAGTTTTACAGTTAAATCAATGCAAAATTGCTAAAAAAGTATTCCCAAATGATTATCCTAATTTTATGCTAGTCATATCTGGGAATTAATTACTGTCTTTGACAGTAATACTGTAATGTAACAGTATGATTAACTATCATCAGCTGATCTCTGTAATACACTCTTTACTGCAGATAGATTATCATATATGCCAAGTCTTCAAAAATGTGAAAACAGTGTCACTATACTAGAATTCCTGTATTTTCCATTACACAAAACAACTTTAATGGGGAGGCCTGGGTGCACTGCTCCTCAGAACTACAGCAGAGCTGCAAGCTGAACAGAGAAATTAAGAAATTATAAAGGTAAGCTGTTCCTATGTAGTTTTAAGGCTAAAATGAAATATTCAAGTAGCTCTCTAGAGCCCAACTCAGAGTTGAAAACTATTTCTGCCTTTCATCTCTCTTTTCTTCTCTGCCACACCTAGCACCTCCTTGGCAGTTTACACCTGGCCACAGACAGGTCTAAAATGCTGCCAGGCTCCAGCTGGGTCCTGCAGTAAACAGAGGTGCACTCCTGAGTCCCGAGAGGACTTACTAAGCTGGGCAGGGATCTTTCCAAAAGGAAGAGTGCTGCTTATGGAAGCAAATGCACCTGAATGACTATGAGTAGGTGTGATGCAGAAGTCTGAGCTACCAAACCCCATATATACCTAACTTGCTGGGTAGAGAAATTTAAGAGCACCTGCATTCATGACACCACATGCACAACCATTTCACTTCTGGCTAGTCACTTCACAGCAGAGATTTTCTCTAACACAAGTGTATCTGTCAATTGAAGTCTTCATTACAGATTTTTCCCCTAATCTACTAAATAGGCTGCCTCAGATCATTGAATATCTTGAAGGTTTGAATTCTAGCCTAGATTCAATTGGCTTGTGAAACAACTGCAAATTGTTAAACAGTGAAGGCAAATAACAAGAAAATCTTCCAAAACTTGTGTAGATTTCACTCATGTCTCTCAACCAAGATTAACACCATTGCAACAGTAAATTCTTTAGTTTAGCTAGAAATTCAGTGACTGTGGCAGAAACTACTCAAATTATTTTAAGTTCTGTGTTCAGCTTCATGAAACAATTAACCTGACAAATGTTTACAGAACAATGACTCCCAAATGCTTTTCTCACAATCTGGCACCCACACATTTCTAAAAATGACAATTTATTCATTGTTATGAACAAGCTCTCTTCAGCCCTTGATCAAAAAAATAAACACTTCCAATAGAACACTTTCTTAATTATAAAAAATACTGATATTCATGCACTGTGCAGAATAGAACCTGCTCAAAAAGCCAATTATTCCCAGCTCACATATGTAAAACTGGATTATTGCTTTCTTCTGGACAAAAGCAATTTGAGATCATCATGCAATGTTTTTTGTAGATCCACAATTACTGGATTTTAGCAGACTGAGGTTGCAGAAATTATCTATTAAATTAGCAAACCACACAGGTACGTAATATTCTCTCCATACACATTTTACACAATAAAGCTTTATTAATCCTAGAAGAAGTTTTAAATTTGAAGTCTTACTACCCTCTAAAAAAAAACAGTAATACCAAGAACAACAAAATGTTGAAATAGTTTTAAACCAAACAAGTGTGAACACGAACTGTAAACACAGGAGCATGTCGGGCGACTTGAGGCAATCTCTGCAGGAATGCATAGTAAGCAGTTTCCCATGGAAACGCAGTAACATGAAAGAACTAGCTCCAATAGTGAAATCAACAGCCTGAGACTAAGCTTCTGGAGCACCACACTGTTCACTAAAACCTACTGTCTTTACCCAGGCTGCTTACTTCAGAGCTTTCTGATCAAATATCAGTTGCTAATTAAATGATTATAACTATTTCACATGCTTAATATATAAAATAGATGCTATAAGAGACATGACCTGAGCTACTGAGAGCTGTATTAGCTATCCATTTTTACAGGTGAATTCTGTGCCTCTCTGCTGAGGTAATCTCCTTCAAGAAGAATCCACTGTGCAGTTTTGTGTGACAGGTAGTGAACATTAAGCACACTAGGCACAGAAGAGAGCCTGCAGAAAGTGATTCAGAATGGCCCAACTGCAGTGCCTGAACATACCATACCTACTTGCTCCAGCAGATAGGCTCAGAGCCAAACTTTTGTTATATGCCTACAATTCGGTAATGTAATTAACTCCTATACGCCCTATATTTACTTATAAATACACTACCTTTCATAAAAAGGGCTACTGCTTATTTCATATTTTATTTAGAAGAATTGAAAGCTCTACGAATTATGACAACTAAAAATAAAAGTACTTGTTTTCACTGAGCAGCAAGATCAACTTAAATTATCAAGATCAGAGTTCAGATGAACAGAAATGCAAAGTCTAGTGTATGCAAAACATACAAAGTACCAAATAAATCTTATTAGATTTTTCAGAGCCTTCGTTCTCTCTATCCACATGAAAGAAGTTCATTGCAGGACTAAGACCAAATAATTTTTAAATACAAAACAAAGGTGTTAAATGATGAGATTTCCTTCTTGTTGTTATTACAAAAAGAATCTTTTATACACCATTTCAGGTAGGACTTTGGGGTGCTAATGGATGAGAAACTGGACATGA
>VWZO01021455.1:0-55743 GCA_013396975.1 Bucco capensis | reverse complement strand
GCCTTTGCAGCCAGCAGCGCTTGGAAAAAGCGCTTGGGAAGAGCGTGGATGGAGCCCTCCCTGGAGCTGCGTTCACAAAGCCTGGCCAGGATGACTTACATACACTGCATGTGCTAGCCTAGAATTATACTGAAAGTACATAAGTGTGGCTCAGGAAGTTGGGGGAAGCAGATCCATGCATTGCTTTCAGTTCATCAGACTTTTATAGCGACGTTCTAATCAAGACGAATCTTGAATGCATTGGAATCACTACCTAGTCTCTGGTGGTCCTTGGAATCACTACCTAAAACACCTGGAGAGGCAACATTTGGTTCCTTGGAAAGATAGCTATGTGCACAGTAAGTTTTCCCAAAAAACTCCGAAAAGACAAAAAAAAAATAAAAAAAATCAGGAGGCTTTTTCATCCTTGACTGTGAAAAAAGTACAGGACTTACGTATTAATGTTAGAGAAGTTGGGTCAAGTTTTAATCTGTCACATTCAGATGTCCCAGGATTAAAAGCATCATCTTCATCATAAATATTCTGACGTAAAACATTCCTGATAAAATCTGGGTTCATTGTGTTTTCCAGGAAACCCTCAGTAGATGGTGGCACAGCAAACTCGAGCTGATAAAACACAGTGGAGCTTTCATTACTGAAAAACAAAGAAAGTCAAGCATGTAGGCCTTCAAGTCCCCACAGGATCTTTTCTTTTTAGAGGAAATAGACTTTTCATACCCATGTTGGGATGGGTTTTTGTTAAACTTGTTCTAAAGAAAACATTAGAAAAGAAAACTGCTATCAAAGATGCCAGTTTCCTCCTCTCCCTCTGTCCTAGTCTGAGTCACAATAAGGTATTCCATGCCATAGAGGTCATATTCAGTCCTTGAGGCTTTGATATCGAGCTTGGCCCTTGGGGTCTCTTGCATGAGGCCTAAGACCCAAGTAAAACAGGCGCTTCATTGAGCTATTTGGCCCCTAATTTACAACTAGTACACATAGGGAGAGGTCTGGGTCTCCACCCTTCAGAAAGTTGAGCAGTTGAGCCCTGGGGGGATCAGAAGCCCACTTCTGTTCCTCCAGGACTCTCCCTGTTCTGCCTTCCATCTCAATTCAAGAGTTCCTGAGTTCCAGACTCCAGCCTCCTGAGCCTGAGTCCTGTCTGCTGCTGAAGTCCTCCTGCTACAGCATCAGTGGTGACAGTTACCATCAAGGGGGTTTGGTTCTGGTATTGGTTTTGAGTGTGTGTGTATACACACACATACACACACACTTCATTTCCTTGCCATTATTTTCGTTAAAGTAGGTTAGGTTTCATTTCCAATTCCCAAGTCTCTCTCTGTTAATTTCCCCTTTTCCTCCCTGGAGTGGGGGTAAAAGGGCATAACAGAGAGTATCTGTCCTGGGTTGGTGGTTGGCCCAGCCCAAACCCTTGACATCCTCCCTTCTCAGAACAGCTCTTGACATTAACAGAAACTGGGCACATACCTGAGGCCAACTGAGATGTTTTCAAATGTTAATTGGACATGTGTCCTAATGGGGTGAGGTTTTCAGCACTCATATTTGGCAACTACGTCATGATAAGAGGTGCTGTGATATCTCATGCCTAGGTTAACTGAGAACCTGCAGAAAGATTTGCTCTCCTCCTAGCAGCACCTGGGGCTACCCAGTTCTGCTCCTGACTTAGCTTAGGAATGGAAACTCCAGCAAACTGGAGTTTCTCTCTGGAGGACTGCAGTGTGGTTTACCAAATCCACTGACTATAACTCGACAGGTAACATTTTGTACCCACAGAATTTACAGTATTAGAAATGGAGTTGGCTGGGAAGAAGAGAAAAGGAGGCACAGAGGGATAAAGAGGGAGAGAGAGATTAGCTAGTCAACATGTATGTGGAATTACAGCTTTGTACCTGAGAGTCTAAATCATAATCAGATGAGTGAGCTACAGCCCCCTCCCTGAGCTGGCATGCCCAAGGGAGCACATTCTCCAAAGTGCCCTCAGGACTGCTCCCAAAGTGGCTCTTCCTCTGTCCTTTTTCTCTCAAGGGCCTTGGGAATTTGCAAACCTACAAACCTACCTCCCTTGATTTTCTCCTGTCTTTCTCATCTCTTATAACAGTGCTTTTCCAGAAGTCCTTAAGCAAGCTCTCTGACATCCTTCTCTTGCCTCTCTGCTGTCTCTCCATGGCAGGACCATGCAGCAGCTGATCTTTTCAGCCTTGCTTTTCTCTCTGCTGCAAGCCTCCCTCCTGTTGTAAATCTGTGGAATCTCCCTAGATTAAACCTGTACAGTCTCCAACACAGTACATTCCTTTGCCTTCCTCCAGTGACGCTTTCTGTCAAGAGTAAGATCCTCCCTCTATTCCAGCTTGGAGCTTTCTGCTGCCTCTGCAAGGCAGGTGTGGATGCTTTTCTCCTTCTTCCCATCACTGCTACACCTTTGGCTCCATCAGCCTTCAGAGGCTGAGCTTCTCCTTTATTTGTAAGCATCTCCCATCCAGCCTAGGTTAGCCTAGCCTCCACTTTTCCACTTGCTCTGCCTCTAACTCCTCTTCCTCCAATCTCTCCAACATGCTGCTGCTTTGAGATTTGTTTCTGTTACCCACCAGGGGAGGTTTAGATTGGATATGAGAAGGAATTTCTTTACTGAAAGGGTTGTTAAGTCTTGTGCTAGGCTGCCCAGGGAGGTGGTGGAGTCACCATCCCTGGAGGGGTCTAAGAAACATCCAGATGCTCTACTTAGGGAAATGGTTTGGTAGTGATAGGTATGGTTGATGATCTTAGAGGACTCTTCCAACCTTTGTGTATCTGTGACAATAAAATGAGGGGGAAAAAAGTGGTCCAAGCAAACCAGCAGTGCAATATTACTGTTCTGGCTCTCAGAACTTGTATGTTCCTGTTGCCATTAGCTCTTTTGAGAACAAAACAGTTCTCTTCTCCCCAGGAATCCTGTTTTATTTATTTAAGGCTATTTAAGCCATGTCAATCTTAAGTGGTTTCAGAAGCTGGTTTTCCTTTTAATAAATACCCCTAACATGTTTATTAAGGGATGCATTTGGAATTAAAGACAACAGAGATGATACTCAAGAGTATACTTAACAGAACTTGGCATTTACACCAGAGGATCCTACATTTGGTTTTCACTACCTGTGCATGTAACTTTCCCGCAACCAACCTATTTTTATAAGTTTAAATGCTGGGCATATTTACATAGTCTCATCAAAAGCCTGGAATTTTTAGATCACTTTGATGATAGAAATTGCTTACCTGAAACAAACCGCCTGAGCTGACCTAAAGTAGCGTCCTAGAGTTGGAGAGGAACTGTAGACATCTGTTAACTTGAGGAGAAAAAGAAAAAGAAATATTTCTTGTATTCACTCTCTCTTTTCCCCATTAAAGAAAGTATAGCAAATAATTTTTACAAGGTATTTTAAGGGGCATAAACACAGGTGCTGAAGGTCAAATATCAGTAAATACCTGCTCTGGAAAAGGTACCTAATCCCTTGAAGCTTGACAGACCAGTTAATCTGTCCATTTGAGTGATTACTATATTACCTTAGCACAATGGAGGCATTCAGGGTGAACTAAAAGTATGTGCTCATGTTGCTGCGTGCAATTTATGTTGTTTGGCTTGGGTTTTGATTACTACCAAGATGCCCTTCTACTCTTATTTGCTAGAGGGAAAGGTCTTTCTACTGAGATTCCCTTTCCACAGGAAGTCTAGATCAGCACTGCCATGCCTGCTGAGCTTATTTCAGCTATAACTCACAGCTGGGATGGCTCAGTGGAAATGGCAACTATAAACCCAGTAGACTTAAAGGAGAAAGCTAACAGCATCTGGGCCTGGATCAAAAATAGTGTGAGCAGTAGGAGCAGAGAAGTGATCATCCTCCTGGACTCAGTGCTGGTGAGGCCACACCTAGAGTCCTGGGTTCAGTTTTGGGCGCCTCAGTCCAAGAAGGACACAGAGGCATTGGAGTGTGTCCAGAGAAGGGCAAGGAGGCTAGGGAGGGCTCTGGAGCACAAGTGTGCTGAGGAGCAGCTGAGGGCACTGGGGTTGGTTAGCGTGGAGAAGAGGAGACTCAGGGGAGAACTTAGCTCTCTCTACAACTGCCTACAAGGAGGTTGGAATGAGATGGGGGTAGGTCCCTTCTTCAGGGTTAACAGTAAAAGAATGAGAGGAAATGGCCTTAAGTTGCAGCAGGGGAGGTTTAGATGGTGTATAACGGGGAATTTCTTGACTGAAAGGGTTGTTAAGTCTTGGACTAGGCTGCCCAGGGAGGTGGTGGAGTCACCATCCCTGGAGGGGTTTAAGAAACATTCAGATGCTCTCCTTAGGGCCGTAGTTTCGTGGCATGGTAGTGCTAGGTATGGTTGGACTTGATGATTTTAGAGGTCTCTTCCAACCTTAATGATTCTGTGGTTCTATGAGAATGAAACAAATTTGCTGATAACTGAGTTCCCACACAAAGAAACAGAAAGTTCTTAAAAGGGAAAGTACTGAATCTATGTTACAAACTGAATCAGCTTTGCCAAGAACCCCACATCAACACATACCCTCTTAGTAATGTCTTCAGAGAAAAGGTGTGGGAGACCACACATTAACCGCAATGTTCCCGAAAAATTATGAGTATTTAGTAGTGCATCAGGATCCCAATAGTCATCCTCATCTGTGTAAACATCTATTTCAAAAGGAAAGGGGAGGAAAAAGTTCTAGTTAGCAGAAGTAGTAAAAAAACCCTAGAATTGCCAATCTGATCAAGATAAAAGTTACTTGCTGTCTACTAAAATAAAAGCATCCATGTCCACTATTCAACAAACCACGCTCTGCAAGCAGCATCCCAGTCTCTTCAGCAGTTTACAGGAAGGAGTTTAAAGGATGCTACTGTGTTATGAGATTGTATATATTGTACATTTGTAATAGAGGATAAATGAAGAGTGAAATACTTACTAGAATAAAGAATTAAGCTGATGAGAATGACCACGAAGAATACTAGAAAAATTGTGGTTATAACCATCCACACCTTACACTTCCAGAAAACTACATTCCTGCATGATTCCCAGTTGTCTGTCTCCTAGTTACAAAAAGGAAAGGGAAAATTGATTAATGAAATAATGTGGGGAAAAAAACTGAGTCATGTCTCTACTCGCCACATTTAGAAACAAACCCACGTAGATGGGAGAGCCTCTTTGGTAAACAATGCCCTACCCCAGGGGTATTGCTGCAGGTGGCAAGGTAGACCCTCAGAAGGCAAAGGGCATTCAGAGCCAGGCTATTACGTAAAAGAAAGGTGTATCATTCCCTATTTGTGCAAAATTTCCAACTCCTGAAATGCCCAAAAGCTGAGGTGCTACAAAGGTGCTTTTGTGGCCTCCATTTTTTTCTAAACTACATCAATTTTATTTGGATGTTTCACAAGCTGTCCTTACAATGTTTGCAATCTCTCCAACCCAAAAGTGTCTGTGAAGGAATTCCCAGAATCATACACCTCTGCAATGTTGATAATATCAATCTGCATAGATCCTGGATGCCAGCATGTGGATTGGTTTTCATTAGACTCTATTGCATTAAAAGACATCATCAAATAATTGAGACTTTAACAGCTGACTCCCTTTCCCCTCAGAAGATTGGAAACTTGAAGGCCATTGAGTACATTTAACAGAAAGTTTATTACAGATCTCATCTGTTCTAGGAGATGACAAGGAAAAATCTCTTCAAAGCAACTGTGCGTGCATGCACATATGTTCATATAGGATAGAAAGGACAATACTGGCCTTTCATTTAAGTTTTAATAACATTTAAGACCACGGCAGAAATTAGTCTTTTAGTTAGCTACTCCAGTAGTAGTAACATTAAAAAAGAAGGAGGAAAGGAGGAAGGATACAAGTTTAGGTGTCATAGCTGTTTCATTCACCAGCCAGAAGACAGAAGCATGAATTCATAAGTAGTCCATGCTGTCTTTTTAAGTCCTCCTCCTCCACCATGATAAACCCAGCAGTAAACTCCATGTCCTTTTTGACATCAGTGCCAGGCAAGGAGAAGCACATGCTGTAGGATGTCTGGGCCACACACCTGCAGGCTGGCAGGAACCAGCTGCTGGCTGGAGTCACTAACCCAGGGTACCTTCCTTTGCTTTTTGAACTTTCTAAGAACCCAGAATAATAGAAAGCCTTTCACTGAGTTTAACTGGCATCCACCAGCTGGCTTAAGGCTTCTGAGGGAAGAGAAAATAAACAACCACAGAAAAATATCTTATAGGAGTCATTTCTCCAGGAGCAGGGGCAGAGAAAGGGAAAACTCTCTCTGCAGACACCCCTGCACACACAACTTTGCTTTGGTGCCTAGCAAAAGGCAAAGGCTGACTATGGTTTTGCTTACAACATACTATCAGGTGTGATTATGTTTATATTGGGGGGTGGGTGTTTTTTAAAATGTATTAGAAGAATGACACTTCAATCTAATATTTGACCCTATCATATCATTTTCCATCTGAAAAAGAAAAAATCCCCAGTAATTACTGCTTAGAGCACAGCTCTGAAACCAGCCATAGCAATAACAATTGAGACAGACAGCTATCAAGCCCAAGTCAAATGTAATTCTTAATCACACATAGCAAACTGGCTTGATGTCAAACATTGAGCTCCCCAGCTATCCCAACACCCTCTGGACATTGCCCACACACATCACAAGGCTGCTAGGAAGGAGCAGCAGCAGAGAAAAGTCTCTCCCCAGTGGGCAGTGTCCTTCTCCTTAACCTGCCAACCCAAGCAGGAAGCAGAGCATGCTCATTTTCCGGCAGTCCCTATAGGATAGGAAGCCAATTACCAGAACTGGCAGAAAGAGAGACCAAATGAAAACTCAGTTCTGGGAACAGGAAGGATAAACAAAAGCTTAAGAGTAAAGTTTCTCAAGATAGCTGAGCAGACCTCGCTCACTCGTATCTCTCCTCCAGCCTGTCCTGTTCCTCTTTGCACCTCCCTAGAATATGTCTGACCCTGCAGCAAGCTGATTCAGGCTTACCAGACCACAGAAGTGACTAGCCCATGATACAGCAGAGCAAATGTGGATTTTCCCTAGCTCACAGAGATGATCAGTGGGGCTCACCCAAGGAAGCAGTGGTGGTTGACTGACAGGAGAAGGCAGGGAGGGGTGCTGACTAATAGAGACCTGCTCTCAGAAAGACTTGGCCATCCCTGCTTTTCTAAGTAGGGAGCTTCTTAGCTCTGCCACAGATACTGCCTCTGCACTTAAGTAATGAAGATCATTGTACAACTGTCATCTGTGAGTCTATATTACTCCTCTGCCAGCATTATTCTTTTCCATAGCTTTAAGTTCTGGGAGCTACCTTCCTCAGGACTTGCATGCAGGTCTTAAATGAGGCTTTGGGGCACACTATTCATGCAAATTCATTGTTAGCAGCTGCAAATAACTCAGAGATAAAAAGAGAGAGAATCCAGCCTGATCTGTTGCAGGACATCTTATTCTTGTTTTGGCAGTGTTGTTTTCTATTAATTTGTTCTGAAAGAAGGCCTGGTTCTAGTGTGGGTTTCAACTTTTCTCCTTTCTCGTTTTGGGTCCAATCCCATGGGCAGCATACGGAAAGAGAAAGCAAAAGTCTGAACCCAATTACAACTTAATTTCTTAAGTTGAAGTTCACAAATGACCAAGCAAAAAAAAAAATAAAAAATAGAGAAACTTAAAATCCCACACCAATACTAGAATAACTCATCAAAAAGTAAAAAACAAATGTTCAGGTTTTCAGCCTTTACTTTCAAGTGAATAACTTTTCCCTCCAAATTAACAGCTAATTAAACCACCCCTGCAAAGGTGTTCCTGCAAAGTGTAATTTCTCTTGCTGCATGTTATTTTCCCCAACAGCAAGGACCAAATGAGCAAGCAAAATTCCTACCTTTCTTGTTTGAGCATTTAGAGGCTTGTCGTGATCAGCCTCATTTTCCTCCACCTTATCTTCTTGTAATTCAATAATCTCATGCTCCTGGGCAGAGCTTTGTCTTTTCATTGCTTCTGTGTCTGAGCGAGGACCTCTGTCTCTGAAGCAAGCACGGAGACAACTCATTTCCTTCTTGTTTCAGCTGCAGTTATGGTCAGTAACAGTTTTGGTATGAGGCTGGAGGTCGTAACAGAGACAGTTAGGATAGTTTTCCCAGGAGTGATCTCAAAACACTGATAAATAACAGGAAATCCTTGGAAAGACAAATATCATCTGCACTAGCCACAGAGAGACAGGAGGCGGAGGAAGTATCGATTCGCCCGCGTGTCAGAACTACAGCTCCCAGCTGTGCAATACCAGGTTTTCCAGTTTGTCTACCTTACTGTACCAGCCCTTGACAAGCAAGTGACTAAACCTTCAGCAACATTGTCATCAGCTGAGGTAATTGTGAAAGGACCTGGATTGCTTTCCCTGCTGCCGTCAACTGAAACAGTAAAATACTCTTGCTGTTCGATGCAGCTAAACAGACAGATGTGGTTTGGAACAGCACAGACTGAGCAGAGGATCATGTAGCTTGTGGTTTGGATAGGCTTTGAAGGGAACTTATGCATCCACTCTTCTCATTTTAGTCTCCCTGTATAAGACAACAAAGAAATGAACACTGCTGACCTTTATGCCATGAATTAGCCTCTCGCTAGCCCTTATGCACCCTAGAATCACATCTGGTGTTAAAGAACCATAAATGCCTAGTCACATATTATCCAACCTAAACCTGAGCAGCTACTCCCACGTGAAAAAAAAAAACCCCAAAGGACCAATCTGAAGAGAAGAGGAAGAAGATAGACTTCAGTTTCAGTCTGTGCTCTACAGGGCATGCTTTTAGAAAGCAAATCATGGCACAAGTTGAGATCTGATCTCCAGTAGCTTCCCACATGCTCTCCTATGCTACCTACAGTCACTCATAACAACTTACTGCAGCTCAGGACTAATTCCTCTCCTCACCTCCCCAGTGTCCTTCATCCTACCTCCTCTCTCATTTCTTCTGTTCTGACTCCATCCTCATGTTTCTCCTTTCTTCCCACAGAGCACCTCTCTCCCCTCTGGATCAAAAGGATTGAGCAGGCAGCTGCTAACTGCACTCTTGCTCACTTCTCCCAGCACAGAGAGGATCATGCATTTAAGAGGCAAACAAAATCTCTCTCTCCAACTCCCTCCCCTGCTGGCTGAGTATCCACTCACAGAACTGCTCCTTCTTTTTCCTGCCAAATGCTGAGGATTCTTTCCCCCCCACTCCCTAGGTTTTCTCTTTGTGCAACTCCTCTGGCCACTGATGCCTGGAGCATTCCCAGGGGTTCCGATTCCTGATGTCATGTCACAGCCACCCAGGAAAAGGCACTCCATCAAGCTTGGTTTTCTTCAACAAATAAAAAGAAATACAAACCACACATACCTCACCTTTTAGTTGAGAAGAATCCTTAAAACCTTCAGAAGACTGAGAATGAATCTGAGCAGTTTTCAAGATCAAAATGTGTATCTGGATCCACAAGATTTTTCCTGGTACATCCTCACTAGAAAAGCCTGCTGATTCTCAGCTCTCCTGCTGGAGATGAGCTTCATTTATTTCATATCCACTCACAGAAAGAGACCTTACCTTTCCTACTGAGTAGTCTGAAACCAGAACAGTTTTTCATAGTCAAACGAGTTAATGATTATGGATCTCACCCTGCAAAAGTCAAAGTCCTTTGATTTACATCTCTGAAGGAGCTCCTTACAAAGCCTTGAGTTTCTTTTGCCTTTATGATCTAACTTCCACATGCACTTGATGCCTTTGTTGCATGTGACATAACTGACCTTCTGAGGTCACAGAGCTGAGAAACTCTTAAAATGGGAAGTTAAAGACTGCTCTGAACTTTTTTGTCCTAGGCTTTTCTCTAAGAACAGAACAAAAACTATTTTCTTCCACAGTGAAAACATCTCTGGTTTCAATATAAGATAGGAAAAAAAATGTGCCCTTAAACATGCACTTTAGTGAAAGAGGCAAGTTAAAGTCAGCATTACTCAAAGAGGATACTCCAAGGTGTAAATGCAGTTCTGATTGTATCTGGAGGTTGGAGCTTCAGAGGCACAATCAAAGGAATACAACATAGCCACTCGCATTTTCAGTATATTTATTAAAAAGGAAGACGTGAATGACTGATGAGCCAATAAAGATACTAAACTTCCTAAAATACAGGCTTTAAGTATAGCTTATGTAGTAAGTTGGACACATGCAAGGGTGGGAGAGGAGGAGAAATGCTCAATACCAGTGCAAGGAAGGAAGGAAAAGCAGTATCAGTGTTAGACTGCATGCAGATGCTAGCTCATTCCAGTGTTGTCCCCACATGCTGCCAAGGTGGATCTAAAACTAAACAAGGTTCACTTATTTAGGAGCTGTAGAGTAAAAGCAGGCTGTGTGGACAGAAATGACTGGTATTCAAATAGTCAGCTTCATTTTTTTTTTCTTATACATTAAAGGTGAAAACTAAACATTTCCACATACTGAGCACAATATTAAAACCATCAAACCCATCTTAAAAGCATCTAGAAAGACCATTATTAAATTGAATTCAGCATTCTTGAGTCCCATAAACAGTTTTGGCAACTTTAAATCAGCTAGTTTTGGGCTGATTGGGCCATCAGGAGATCATATTATCCACGCTAGATTTACTGTTAGAGGTATGTGGCTGTCATTTCCTTTTGAACTTTCTTGGAGTCCAAGGATGCATCCAACCATATAAATCCCTTTCAATGTAGTGTGGCCATGCAGGCATAGCCCAGCAAGAGGAGCAAACCAAAAATCCTGACCCTGAAACTCTGCTTGCTGCAGACCAAGGACATCAGGAAAAGCAGTATGCTAAATATGCACAAAGCACACCAGAGCCAGAGCTGGGGAAATACCTTTGTAACTTATTGCAAACATCAGACCCTACACCTATGTTCAAATTTGTATGTTCAAATGTAAGAAAGCACTAAAGTTTCATTTTGCTTAATTAAACTGACTATTTCTTTCCTCTCCCAGGACTTCAATGAAAATTTCTTGCATCCTAATATTTGTGAGCTATATATCTGATATTGGTAGGAGAAAACAGGAGATAGCTCAAAAGCTACAGCCCTGAAAGGAACAGTTGTACAGTGGCAGCATAACTAGAGCATGAATTCATCTCAGCTTTGTACACAACACTGACTACAGTATTTGTATTTTCAAGAAACATTATATGATTATTTATGTTTAGAACCCTGTAACATCACTAAAGTAATATGTATGTGGGTTGAGTACACATGGGATGTGGTCATGAATATCCAGATATGTTTATGTGGAAACTTATATAGATAAGAAGAGAAAGAGAAGAAGGGGAGATGATTTGCAAAAAAGAGGATTAGATGTTACAGGTTCTGAGCCATTTTATTTTGTTTGTAAGGCAGTGCTGTTCCTGCTGCTAGGGGTAAGGAAGATGAATCCATAAGGAAACTGAAGTTGCTTTCAATCTGAACAGTTACTCCTAGGTGAACGACAAATCATAGCTTCTACATAAAGAAAGTCTCTTCTTTCCCAAAGAAACAGTCCATGGCATTTTGAGGTTATATCATCAGAGATAGACATGATAGGCTATTGTAAGAAGCAATCTCCTCAAGGCACATCAGCTTGTGCTCTGACGAATCCAGTCATAAAGTGCCATCACCTTAGTGTACACACCAGGACGATTGCGCCGAGCACATCCTTCACCCCAGCTCACAATTCCAGCAAGGTACCATCTATTTCCCTTTCCTGGGCAGGCCAAAGGACCTCCAGAATCTCCCTGAAATGAAGGGAATTCAGCCATTAGGGGATGCAAACACGTGCACAGAGCACCATAACAAAAGTTAGTTTATTTAAGGGCAGTAAACATCTGCCCCTCTCTCTCTCTCAAATTACCATTTTTCTACTAGAATCTCATTTGTGGATAGACTGTACCCAGCTAGATGTCAAATCAATTCAATATATTTTAACTTATGGAAGTAGCACATTCATTAATATAAAGCAAAGACAAGAAGCAGTTTAAAAAAATTACTCATTGCTAATATCCTCTTACAGGATTCCTAAAGCTACTCTTTGCAGGCTGAATGGGAAGAGGACAAGACAGTGTGGAAAGTGGGAATCTGGACATAAATTGTTCACAGATTAAAGGCAGAGCTCTTATACTGCACGTTAAATAAGAACAGATAGATTCCCCCCCCCAAAAAAAAACCAAAACCAAACCAGCCAACAACCAAACACACACAAAAGCCCAAAACCAAAACAAGGCAAACAAACCTAAAACCAAAGCTCAGACCAGGCCCAATTAATTATCAGCAGTTTCATAATCAAGACTGTGTTGTTATCAGCAGTTTCATAATCAAGACTGTGTCTACATTCACTGAGAGAAGGGAAAGAACAAAGACTAAGGACTGTGCAAGCAAGAACTGGCTTCTGAAAGGGAACAGGCAGCTCTGTACAGCAATGTAAGGGAGTGAAGGTTGCCACTTAGTTCAGTTCACAGGATCAGATTGCATTTAAGCTCAAAATGCTTTGTGCTATTCATTGTTTTAACCTTGCTTGCCTTCTGTCAACAGAGCAGATCATGGCACCCTGAGCAGATATGGATGCAGCTCATCTCAGCAGCTGTTCCTTACACATCCAAGGCAGCCAGCAGCCTCCAAGTTGACCCTGAGCTTGTTTGCTGACCCTAGCTGAAGCTAAAACATGGAAGAGGTCACTAGGCAGCCATGTACCAAGCAAAACGTAATATTCCCTTCATCACCCAACAAAACAAAATTATCTGGAGATAATAAAAGCCAAAACAATTCTTCCTGTCTCTCAGGCTGCTGTCATACTGACAGCGGTTTTGATAATCCAAGAGGCTGGTCTCAAAGTGACTTGAGGAAGGAGGTTATATAGTCTGGCTAGTTACACAGCCAGTTTTGAAAGACTAAAGGGGCTATGTGCCAGTGGAGAGAGGAAGGACCCCCAGAAGAGGAACCAAGAGCAAAGAATATCCTGGAGTGATAATAAAAGAGAGTCTGAGAGAGTACATGTTTTATTTCTCTCTGTATCACAAGCTTTAAAGATGAAAGGTGTTTGGAAGCTTTCCATAGTCTGTGCAGTACATGCACAGCTTACGTGTCCATGAAGAAATGAAACAAAATCAGGGTGCCTGCAAGCCTGAACCTGTAGGAAAAGGGTTTCAGGGTGCTGTGGAGACCTTCTGAACTGTCAACACCATTCCTTTCTAGCACAGGAAACGTACTAGTGACAGAGAACAAAGCTAGCAAAGATGCTACCCAGACTAAGTACTTAAAGGCCTGGAAGGCCAACGCACTAGCACTCAAGCACAGCATATTATTAACAGCAGTTTCTGATTGTGTATGCAAATGAACTAGGTTATTTAGTTTAAGATACCATGATGGAAACAAAACCTGTAACTATACACATGGATGAGCATCCAAAAGGAAGAGACAGCACTGCCGCTGTGATCAAAAACTATGTAGATGGTGGTACCTGGGGACATAGTTTAGCAGTGAGCATGGTAGTGTTAGGTTAGTGGTTGGACTCAATGATCTCAGAGGTTTTTCCAACCATAATAACTCTATGATTCTGTGATAAGAGGAAAAAGAATTCTTTTCAACACATTATCCTAGTTTTGAGTCAAAACAAGCTCTTCTATGCCATAGAGGTCATATTCAGTCCTTGAGGCTCTGATATCAAGCTTGGGCCTTAGGCTGTCTATCATAAGGCTTAAGACCCAAGCAAAACAGGTTCATAACTAAGCTATTTAGTACCTAATTAACAGCCAATACAAATAAGGAGAAGTTTGGGTCTTCACCCTTCCAGAAGGTCGAGCACCTGAGTCAGCTCTGCTCCTCAGGAGTCTCTCTGTTCTGCCTTCCATCTCAATTCAAGTGTTCCTGAGTTCCAGGCTCCAGCCTCCTGAGCCTGAGTCCTGTCTGCTGCTGAAGTCTTTCTGCTACAGCATCAGTGGTGACAGTTACCATCAAGGGGGTTTGGTTCTGTTGTTGGTTTTGTGTGTGTGTGTATATATTTACACACATACATACATGCAGNGGACATAGTTTAGCAGTGAGCATGGTAGTGTTAGGTTAGTGGTTGGACTCAATGATCTCAGAGGTTTTTCCAACCATAATAACTCTATGATTCTGTGATAAGAGGAAAAAGAATTCTTTTCAACACATTATCCTAGTTTTGAGTCAAAACAAGCTCTTCTATGCCATAGAGGTCATATTCAGTCCTTGAGGCTCTGATATCAAGCTTGGGCCTTAGGCTGTCTATCATAAGGCTTAAGACCCAAGCAAAACAGGTACATAACTAAGCTATTTAGTACCTAATTAACAGCCAATACAAATAAGGAGAGGTTTGGAAGGTCGAGCACCTGAGCCTTGTGAGGATCAGAAGCTCAGCTCTGCTCCTCAGGACTCTCCCTGTTGTGCCTTCCATCTCAATTCAAGAGTTCCTGAGTTCCAGGCTCCAGCCTCCTGAGCCTGAGTCCTGTCTGCTGCTGAAGTCCTCCTGCTACAGCATCAGTGATGAGGTAGTTACCATCAAGGGGGTTTGGTTCTGGTGTTGGTTTTTTTTTTTGTGTGTGTATATATATATATATGCGCATACATACATGCACTTCATTTTCTTGTTATTGTTTTCATTACAGTAGTTTAAGTTTCTTTTCCAATTCCCAAGTCTCTCCCTCTGTTAATTTCCCCTTTTCCTCCCTGGAATGGGGTAAAGGGGATAATAAAGAATATCTGTCACTGGTTTAGTAGTTGGCCCAGACCTAACCCTTGACCNCATATTCAGTCCTTGAGGCTCTGATATCAAGCTTGGGCCTTAGGCTGTCTATCATAAGGCTTAAGACCCAAGCAAAACAGGTACATAACNTTCCTTTCTTATTTCGGAGAGCCTTTAATCATCATGTTCAATCAGCCACACACTCTAAAACAAAAACCAAACCCAAATCCACCAACAAAAGTCAAAAGCCCCACAACTCTGAACAGTTTTCCAATGAAATCAAGTATTCCTTTGTAGTTTTTCTGTAAGTTCCAGATTACCTGACATGCATCAACACCACCATTAAGATTCCCAGCACACAGCATACGTGATGTGATAAGATCATCATACAGCTTGTTGCAAACATTTTGATTAATTATTCTTACTCTGGCTTCCTGCAGTGTTTTGGCAAGATGACCTAGAAAACAACAAAAAAAAAAAATACAAATGGTATTGCAGAGGCTGCGGTGATGCAGATTTCTAACAGAGATACCAATTGTCAAAACAAAAGAGAATTGCTCCAAACTCAAAATACACTCAGCTGATGACAACAGAGTAATTCCCATTCCTCCAATTGCTGCCTGCCTTCAGCTTTTGAGAGTGCTTGTCTACACTACCTCCTGGACATAGAGGCCTCTATGCACCACCTTATCATTTCAGTCTGGAGAAGAGAAGGCTGCCAGCAGACCTTCTTGTGGCCTTTCCAGTATCTGCAGGGGCTACGAGAAAGCTGGGGAGGGACTTTTTAGGATGACAGGTAGTGCTAGGACTAGGGGGAATGATCCAAACTAAAGGAGGCTGGATTTAGATTAGANTTGCTGCCTCATGGGCATCCTCCTAGCCACCAGCTCTCCTAGAGCTTTTTCCCCAGGGCTGTTCTCCAACAGATCAGTTCCCAGTCTGTACTGGTCCATGGGGTTGTTCTTTCCCAGATGCAGTACTTGACATTTCCCCTTGTTAAATTTCATCAAGTTTCTCCCTGCCATCTTATGTGACTAATACATCTGTCCTAGAACAAGCAGCAATTTCAAGCCTTGAGGCCATGCTGCTGAGAACGCAGCTGCGTTGGGCAGCTCACGTCTCCAGGATGAAGAACTACTGCCTGCCTAAGATCATGCTCTATGGGGAACTTGCCACTGGCTGTGGCAAGAGAGGAGCCCCGAAGAGGAGATGCAAGGACTCCCTGAAACAACAGCTCAACCTTGGCCACATTGATCACCTGAACTGCTCTGTTCTGGCCTCCAATCAGGAGTTCTGCACACACACTCTCTTTAATGCCACGGATGTTTTGGAGCAGGCACGCAGGATCACTCTGGAGGAGAAAAGACAGCGTAGAAAGAATCGTGTCTTGCAGGTTCTACCTCCTGAGGAGTCCTTCTGCTGTGCCTTTTGCAACCACTCTTGTCTGTCCTGCATTGGCCTTTGGAGCCAGCAGCGTTTGGAAAAAGCGCTTGGGAAGAGCGTGGATGGAGCCCTCCCTGGAGCTGCGTTCTCGAAGCCTGGCCATGATGATGGCGATGATGAGGACAACCAGAATTACCATAGCCTATAGCTTCTGGCACAACACGAGGAATCAGGTCTCAGAGCAAGTGTGGGGATCACTACAGTGCTGAGGAGCTGTCTAAGCCCAGGTCTCAAAGCTGACTCCTGTTTAATGCTAAGACTGGGCCAAGATCCCACATGCTCCTTGCCCCAGCCACTCTCCTGCCTCCCCACTGCAGCAAGCTACTCCAAGCTGCACAGAGGCCAAACTCTCCATGGGGCATGCATTAAATTGCCTTTGCTTCAGACACAGAGAAGAAAGATACCTCTGGAATATTTCTGCAATGACTGCCATTCATGACCCCATATTTTCAGACACAGTCTTAGAGACAATTTCTTTCTCTGCAATAGTTGCAAGTCACTGTTTGCTTCACCTGTAAGATTTCTTAAGACCTATTCACCAAATAAAATGAGCCACGAGCATGGAAATGATCACAGTTTTGTAAAGCTGTGATCATTTGCTGTTCAATGGTCTGTGACACCAGAGTGCACATATTGTCACTTATCACCCATCACCCAAGCAAATAATCACAATTCACTGACTGTAGCTAAGGGGACATTTTCTATCTTTTTACTAAGTAAACCACAGAGTTGGGGTTTTTTCTTACAACTATATATATTTTATCATTAGAGTTCAAAGTTAAACTAAACTTGCAAGAAGTATAGCCAGGAAATTAACATACTATTTTCTTTTATGGCTCCCCAGCCAGTTACATAGCAGACAGTTCCATAAACAAATACTCTAGAGGTGCTGGGTAAACAAATGGGCTGGACCAGCTCACTGAAGAACACAGGCATCTCCATTTCCAACAGGGCAACATCATAGTCAGAGACAGATGGGTCATACTGTGGATGGACAATAATCCTTTTGATTGGTCTCATAGCTACACCACTGCTCTTTTCACTGAGAGTGTGCAAGCCCATATATGCTCTCCATCCTGAAGGAATGGAGTATCTGTAAAGAGAATGCTTTTAGAATGTCCCACTGGAAAGTAATGCAGTGTCACTTCACTCCTTTTCATCTGCTTTTCACTATTTAATGAGACTCATCCAAACTCAAGTGAGTGGAGGAGAAGAATACTACTGAGGAAGATAAAAGCACTGTAGTGTCTGTCTCCTAAAACATTGAGTAATATTTTTACTTACTATTCTGAAAACAATAAATTCCTAGAGCTGTAAGACCAATTCCTTGCAATGAACCATGCTTTGGAAGTTAGAAAAGCATGTTATTAAACTCTGTTTCCTCCTTGCCACATGTAGGATGTATGTCTTTTCAATTTTCACTACCTAAAACACTGCATTTATCAGTAAATAGTTACTTTCTTTCTTGGGAGGAAAGGCCATAGCTTCTACTCAAAATTCTTCCTTCTAAAGAAATCCCAGTATTTCTCCTAAATCTAACAAACCAGAGTGTTTTATCACGCAGGATTCACTGGCAAGAAGCAAAATAATTCCTTTAGATACTTAGAACTTTTGAAGCCAGCAGAACACAATATTAAAGGCTCATATAGTGATATAAGGTCACAGAGTTATACCCTGAATCAACTCATCTACACAAGGAATAGCTACTGCAGCCTTTTGAAAGCAACACTCTGAGGTTATTAAAGTGCAAACAGTCAATGAGAGTGGAACTTTGTACCTCACGGAATCCGAATCCAGGAAGCAGTGGGCAGCAGATATGAGCCATCTGTTGGAAATCACAGATGCACCACACACATGGCCCTGTGCTCCCATCTGTAAACTTGCTTGCCAAGGCCACTTCCCAAACCTTGCATCTTCACCTCCAACAATTCTGCTTTTCTTAAGCTGTTGTCTTCCACAGGCTAGTAGAAATAATTGCATAAAAGAGCAATAAAAAAAAAACAACAAACCCACAAGGTCATTTCACTTTTTATTACACTTTATACACCAACTTTTATTAGTAGACCTTAGAGCTTCTGGGGAAAATGGTGCTTTATCACTGTGCAACTGCTAAAAGGTGCTTGTCCATTTTCACTCCACAGGCAGGTCTGAAATAACCCAATCATTGCCTGTCCTCCCTTGTAGCTAAAAGGGTTAGTAACTCAAAAAGACATTGAAGTGTAAATTTAGGCTGGGTTGTTTCCAGAAGTTCACTTGAGTAAAATCTCATACCTTCTCCCTCCTTACACACAGCTCCTTGACTGCATTCCATTCAGCTCAAACAAGCACTGAGACCTACCAGCTTAGTCTGGAAGAATGCATTGTTTGAAAGAAGTCATCAGAGACAGAATGGATCAGTGGATTTAAAATGCAAGAGTCCAAACGTCACATCTGATTTAATCAACTCTTAATCCAAACATGGTTGAGCATAGCACAAATTCCTGACTGTTTCCAAAGCCATTCACAGAATCACAGAACCACGAGGGCTGGAAGAGACCTCTAAGATCATCAAGTCCAACCATACCTAGCACTACCAGACCACTAAACCATGGCCCTAAGGAGAGCATCTAAATGTTTCTTAAACCCCTCCAGAGATGGTGACTCCAGCACCTCCCTGGGCAGCCTATGCCAAGACTTAACAACCCTTTCAGTAAAGAAATTTCTCTTTATATCTAAAATTCACTAATTTTTAAATAAATGTTACCATACCACAGTTCATTTCATCAGAGCCATCTGCACAGTCTCTTCTCCCATCACACTCAGGATTTGGTTTCAGCAAGCATTTCCCATTAAGGCATTTGTATGCATAAGGGGAGCAACTTTTGTGGGCTGAAAGAAGAGAAAGAAGATAGGGTCACATGTTTGGAGCCATGGTTTCAACTGATGAAAAAACCTTCAATGTTCATCCTACTCAGTGATCAGGGGGCTGGAACACCTCTCCTATGAGAACAGGCTGAGGGAGCTGGGATTGTTCAGCCTGGAGAAGAGAAGGCTTCAGGGGACCTACTAGTGACCTTCCAGGACCTAAAGGGAACTTCCAAGAAGGCTGCAGAGGGCCTGTTTGCAAAGGTCTGCAGTCAAAGGACAAGGGGCAATGGTTTGAAATTGGAGAAGAGTAGATTTAAACTGGACATTAGAAAGAAGTTCCTCCCCACGAGGGTGGTGGAACACTGGCACAGGTTGCCCAGGGAGGTGGTTGAGTTCCCATCCCTGGAGGCATTGCAGGTGAGGCTTGCCAGGGCTCTGGGCAAGCTGCTCTAGCTGGGGATGTCCCTGGCCACTGCAGGGGGGTTGGATTAGATGAGCNGACCTAAGCTTCAAAGAAAGGCAGAAACTACAAAGGCAAAATGCAACAAGGCACTAGGGAGACATTAGTCCATAATGATGGTGCATTTACAGTAAAGAAACCATGCATGTAGCAAAGGACAAAAGTCCCAAATCTATGATGTCTTTCTCCCTTACATTGTTTGGTACTGATCTGGCAGCAGTTGGGGAAAATGGGCTCTTCTAACCATAGCTTGCTGCTAATCCAGTTAGGTCATTTAACTAAAAATCACTGTTATCTTGGATTTTACCCTAATTAATTTATTGTCTAGACTTTCCTAATAATTAGTTACACTCTGCATGGATTTTTTTTATTACAAAACTTTATGCTATGAAAACATACATAGAAATGCTACACTTATCCTTTAAAATAAGCATATTACTGCCTCTGCCTTCCACCATCTTTTGGAAAAGAGCTAAAAACAGATACTTACAGCAGTTGTTTTCATCACTCTCCTCCTCACAGCTGTCATCATCTTTACAAGAGTTATACTGATGCTTACACTTCCCATCAGCACAGTTCAGCTGTCCTGGAACACAACCTGGAGAAGAAAGGTCTCTAAATGCTTTATAATCCAAATAGCTGCCTAGCAGCCATGTGCTATACTCCCTACCAGAGGTCACCTTGATGTTACTATGCCATCTCTGTTAGATACGAGTCTACCTTGGTTTTGGTGGCCTCCAATGGCAGACAAACCTGCCTGTGCTGTGCTCTGACATTAGATTACCTTCTGGTTGCTCTTTCTGGCAGCTCTTTCTTAGATGAAATACTCTAGCTGAAACCTTCCCACTGATGACTAGAAACCCCCTATCTTAAATCCTAGCATAACACTTAAACAAACAAACAAATAAACCACCAAAAAAAACCAACCCCAAAACAAAGCACCAAACACACCCAGAAAGTTGTATGACTTTGTGATTCTCAAGTCAGCTTGTGAGTCACTGTTGCCTCCATTCCTTTTTCAGCAGAAAAACAACTTGGGCAATCCACATGTGTATACCATTCCCTAAGCTCAGATCTTGTCTTTGTTGAATAGGGCATAATTTTATCCATATACATACTCCAGCTTCTCAGGATCATTTATAAACACACCTTAAACACACCTCTCTTTCTATTGTGTGGCACTTTCCCTATTTCACAAATACCTTCTCTAATCCATCACTCACAGAATCACAAAGGTTCGAAGAGACCTCTAAGATCATCAAGTCCAACCACACCTATCAATATCACACCACTAAACCATGGCCCTAAGGAGAGCATCTAAATGTTTCTTAAACCCCTCCAGGGATGGTGACTCCACCACCTCCCTGGGCAACCTAGTACAAGACTTAACAACCCTTTCAGTCAAGAAATTTCTCCTTATATCTAATCTAAACCTACCCTGCTGCAACTTGAGGCCATTTTCTCTAGTCCTCTCACTGCTAACCCTGGAGAAGAGACCTACCCCCATCTCACTCCAGCCTCCTGTCAGGGAGTTGTAGAGAGAGCTAAGGTCTCCCCTGAGTCTCCTCTTCTCCACACTAACCAACCCCAGTGCCCTCAGCTGCTCCTCAGCACACTTGTGCTCCAGACCCCTCCCTAGCCTCCTTGCCCTTCTCTGGACACACTCCAGTGCCTCTGATCACAATATCTGCCACTTATTCCTAAGGAAAGACACAAAATAAGAGTCTGTACCATAGTGCACAAATACATGGAAGTAAGCAACAAACAAAACTACACTCAGTCAGGCAAGCTGAGGATCTGAAGAGGTTTCACAAACTGAATGGATCTCTTGAAACCACAGAGAACATTAGCTACCAAGCCATTAATTGGGTAAAGGAATCAGAGAATGTCAGGGGTTGGAAGGGCCCTAGAAAGATCATCTAGTGCAACCCCCCTGCCACAGCAGGATCACCTAGACCAGCTCACACAGCAATGTGTCCAGGCAGCTCTGCAATGGCTCCAGACAAGGAGACTCCACAGCCTCCTGGGCAGCCTGGGCCAGTGCTCTGGCACCTGCACTGGAAAAAAGTTTCTCCTCATGTTAATACTAAACCTCCTGTGGTCCAATTTGCTCCCATTCCCTCTTGTCCTAACATTGGATACCATTGAGCAGAGCCTGGCTCTCTCCTCCTGACACTCACCCTTCACATATTTCTAACTATTCCTGAGGTCTCCTCTCAGTCTCCTCTTGTCCAGGCTGAAGAGACCCAGCTCTCTCAGCCTGTCCTCCTAGGGCACATGCTCCACTCCTTTCATGAAAGAGAAGGCATTTAGAAAGTATATTTTGCAGATGTATCTTTTCTAAGAAATACCCTAAGTAAATATGTGTATTTGTTCAATTATATATATGTATAAATGCATATTGAACTTCTGTACTTATGTTAAGGAGAAAGAGCACGTCAATTTGTGTGATGTTGGTTTCTCAGTGGTTGCTCCTTCAGAACTGAAGCACAAGCTTAGTCACTTACGGTCTGTGTGCCTGAAGGCTTTGTATTCCATGTAAAACCCTCTGTGGGTCACCAGTCCATCTGAATGGAAATTGATGGTGACAGAATAGCCATACTCTCTGTGGTTTTCTGAAAGAGCTTGGCAGTATCTAGCAAGGCAAAAGTAAGAATAATTAATATCTAACCAAACCGATTATTACCTCTCTTTTTCCTGAAGAGTACTACTGCCAAAAAGCTTTAACACAACAAAGATCAGCTAATTTTTAGTGTAAAAACAGCTCAAGAGCAGTATTAGAAAGCTTATTTGCACATGCCTTCCACTCCATGACTTTTCTGGGACTAACAGAATTTGCAACAAAATATAGCAAGGTGATCAGTGTCAGAATCTACCTTATAAATACAAAGCACCTCTAATCATGCTGGTTTGGAGAGTTCTCATTTATTTTTGCAATCTCAAAGGCTACAAAATCCATTAATGGAATCACACAGCCAAATCCAACAGCTTCAATATGCTCTTTCCAAGAGAAGGATTAGTCTGAATACTAGATTTTGGTTGGTTGGGTTTTGGTAGGGTTTTTTGTTTATTTGTTGTTGTTTGGGGTTTTGGGACTTGTTTCTTTTGGTTTTTGCTTGTGGGGGTTTTTTTTGTGGTTTTGGGGGAGGTGTAATGGGTGGTAATGATTTGCTTTAAGCACACACACTGCAGTTTGTCTTGTTTACAGAAAACAATTACAACCACTCAAGAAGTAAGCAGTATAAAAAAAATGAAACTTCAGATGATGCAAGCTCTTCACCCATGTCAAGACCATTGCCAGGAACTCACAGGCCAACTGCAGCTGCAGAAAATCCTGCAACATTCTATGTCACTGTTCTTAAGGGAAACACCAAAGTAAGGAAACTACTAACAGAAATCCCTGTGTAGAAAAAGCAGGATGCTTAAATGAAAATTACAAATGTTTGGTATTGAGGCAGGATTAAGAACATTATTCTGCTGAAATCCAGTGGAAGCATGCTAATTTTGCAGCTTTCTGCCCTTTTTCTTCAGTACTGTACATTGCTCAGAACATCAAAATGCATATTCATCTCAGAAAATTGTGTATTTACTCACCTAACCCCATCAATTTCTAACCAATCTTTATCACATTTACTGGACCCTGGAGACTTCTCTTGAATTTGGATAATGAGGATTTTTAATAGGACCTTGTAGCCAGGCAATGGTGCCTAAAATTCAAAGGATAAATATCCTGACACACACATCCACAAAATGAAAACATTTGTGTTGCTAAGATGATAAATCCTGGTTTACTTAGTATCAGATTGTTAAGCAAATCAGCATCTCTGAAGTAACAAAAAAAACTTTGCTTTTTTTACACGTGTATAGAAAGCTTTTTAGACCCATCTTGGGCCAGACAAAAGAGTGTAAGCCTTTAGGCAGCCAGCACAAAGCACTGTATCTGAGCTCCATGCTACATTTGGACTGCTACATGTTTCAGTAGGTCAAATAAGAGATTTAATATATCTATGACAGCTGATCACTCAGCTGTAGTAGCTATGACCTCTTTGGTTTAGAAAGCCTTTTTCTTCCCTTTCCTGCACACAGATAAGTGTTCTGTGCTACAAGCTGCTAATAATTTTCATTGAGCAGGTGACAGGTAGAAGCTGTTACCAACCCAAAGGCATGAATACCATCCTTTTTCAAGGAAAGTCCAAAAACTAGTTAAATGTTTAAAGGGAGCAACAGAAAAAACACATCAGGAAGTTGGTAGAAATCATGAACAGGTTTCTAAGTCCTGCCAAAGGGTTTGCTGGAAATCCAGAGCTGAGTATCTTAGCCAGAGAAGGTCCTGATTTTGTTGAGTTCAAGGAAACCCAGTGTGGTGCCCATCATATGAGGCATGCTTCATGGGACCATTTTGCTTTCTGACATAGAAGCAAAGCCCTGAATATCAGCAGGATTTTAATGGCTTTTAGAGTTATAATCTTACCCATCACTTTGTCTCTGTTACGAATAACATCTGAACTTTTGGAAGCTGGCGATATTTCCTTCCCATAGCTGGCACTTGTACATAGGCTAGAAAAAAACGAGCGCCTAAGAAGTCAGGTGCAGTGCTCTTGGTATGTATTTGCACAGAATCACAGAATGTTAGGGGTTGGAAGGGCCCTAGAAAGATCATCTAGTGCAACCCCCCTGCCACAGCAGGATCACCTAGACCAGCTCACACAGCAATGTGTCCAGGCAGCTCTGCAATGTCTCCAGACAAGGAGACTCCACAGCCTCCTGGGCAGCCTGGGCCAGTGCTCTGGCACCTGCACTGCAAAAGGAGTTCCTCCTCATGTTAATACTAAACCTCCTGTGATCCAACTTGCTCCCATTCCCTCTTGTCCTAACATTGGATGCCATTGAGCAGAGCCTGGCTCTCTCCTCCTGACATTCATCCTTAACATANGATCATCCCATTTCCCCTCCATTTCACCCACATCCAAAGGCACTTCTCCCAATTTTATGTCTATCACCTGAAGCAAAGTCATCACTGTTCAGCAGAGTTCCCAGCACTTACTCTGATGATCCAGCTGCAGTCAATGTTTGGTGGGTAGTAGCTTGGGTAATAAGGGGAACTCAGTGTCCCATTCCAGGAGATATAATGACCACCACACACTGGCAGAGAAAGACATCAACAATGAACATAGTTATCTCAGCTGGGCTAACCTGCTAGGACTCTTCTCTCTATACAGAATTAGAAGAATGGCTTGTGACAGTATTAAACTCAGGTTTTGCCTGTATTAACAAAAAAAAAATCACATAACTTCCACTTAGCCAGCCTGTTGAATTTCTCTTATTTGTGGATCAAATGACAACTAAGGAGAAATGCAAAACACCTCTAAAGGGTTGGTTTTTAACATGTACTCTTTGTGATAAGTAGAAGCAGCAATTAAATATGGACACCACAGACCTCCTTCTGACCTTTCTGTAGGCACTTTCAAAAATTAAAACCTCTGATAAATTTGATGTAAGCCACAAAGTTTGTGTGCCAGTTCCCAGTCTGAAAATCCATGCTACATTTGAATAATATCTTTGAGATTTTTATTTTCTAGCACAACCCCCCTAGCTATCCAGTCCTTAGTGCTCTTTGTTCTTTTTAGGTGACACAGCAAATGCAAAGATGAATATAACAGAAATTAAGACAATTTTGAAAATAGCAAAAATTGGTTGCAAAATCTAGGTTGTATTTCATTTGAGGTTTCCATCTTCAAAACAAAGAAGTCTGATTTATAACGTGCATGGGATGATTATTTGCCTAAGCAGCATCCACAGAGACATAAGCCAAAACATGTAAGTTTTGGAGAAATTTACCCTATATGATTTGTCCCACAAGTTAAAAAATAGTCACTTGCTTAAATGCCATATTTCTTTCACATAGACCTTACTAAGGAACTGTAGCTAAATTTTCACTAGTGAAGCTCCTATATCTCCTGTAAAACACTACTGTTTATCACTGTTCACAATATTCCACTAATCACCCAGACCTCCTGCAAAATCCATAGCACTCCATAGGTTTGGAATATACTTCTTGGGTGTGGAATACATTTTTCTTATCTAGTTAACTACAGAGAACAGTGCTTTCAGGAAAGGATCAAAGACATATGAGAAGTGCCTGCTCTTGTTTTCCATTTGGATCAAACAAGCATTCCCCAAACTGGGAACAGAGTGCCAGAACTGATAAAATCTGGCTTTAGCTAGTGCCTGTAGTGCTATCTGGCTGCTTCCTCTGCTACCATTGCTGAGTGTTACCCATGTAGTAAAAGTATTGTCTGGGAAGTATGGCTTGGGTAGTAATCAGGAAGACAAAAACCCTCTCAGAACAAAAATCACAAAGGTTGGGAGGGACCTCTAAAGATCATCAAGTCCAACCATACCTATCACTACCATGCCACTAAACCATGGCACTAAGGAGAGCATCTAAATGTTTTTTAAACCCCTCCAGGGATGGTGACTCCACCACCTCCCTGGGCAACATAGTCTAAGAGTTAAAAACACTTTTAGTAAAGAAATTTCTCCTTATATCTAATCTAAACCTCCCCTTCTGCAACTTGAGGCCATTTCCTCTCATCCTCTCACTGTTAACCCTGGACAAGAGACCTACCTATCTCACTCCAACATCCTTGCAGGGAGTTTCAGGATATTCCATATTCTTTGTTCAGTTCTCAGACTTTATTTTTAAGTAGATGACAATGACAGTTCCCTGACTTATATGCCAACATACCCTCCCCCCACCCCCAAATACATTCAGCAATACCAACTCTTCCAGAGACAACAAGAGGAATAAGTGTGCTTACATCAGGTGTTTCTACTCATTACTTACTGATTTTAGGAACAGCTTGAAAGTGAGCTTTCAATATATTACTTTCTTCTCTTCTGTCTAGTGAGAAGGTAAGCAACATGACATTACTTGATGAAGTTAAACGTACAACAGGAGGAGTGCAGGTCCCAGCTCCACACCATCTGACAAGTTACAAAAATTGCATAAAAAAAACCAACCCCAATACATTCCCCCACATTCCAGTCAGCTTTGCTGAGAAATAGGGCAGAAGTAACACTGATCTGCTCATCTGTGTTTCAGAAGTATCCCCCCTGCCACTTCCCTTTTATTCCACAACCCAATTGATACTACACAAGATGAAAGAGTTTCCCAGCCTTGAGGCTTAGTCATTCAAGGTCAACATCACAGATGTTCTTGCCTAACAGGTGCCTTGGTGTTTTCAGACCTGTAGAAGCATCAGAAAGACATTGCAAGATTATGGGAGTTCTGCAGGGAGAGTGGCACTGACAAGTGCCACAGGGCAGCACTGAAAGGGATACGAGTGCCAGTGCAGCAGTGTTGAGGAGCATCTATGCAACAGATGACAAGCCCAAAGCATTTCCAATCTATTAACATTCTGCTTGGTTTCCTGTCACAAAAGCTGTCACACGAGTTAAGCTCCATGCATGGCAAGTATATCTTCTTATAGTTTGAATAACAATGAGTTAATTTATATCCTGAAGCTTGAAAACTTGCTAGCACTTGTAAATATAGATGCTCTGTTTTCCATCTGTGAATTCACTCCTATTTATTTCATTCTGAAATCCACAGTATATTTTTGATTTCTTTTCACTGATTTACAAATCTATGTGTGAAAGATGTCTAAGTTTTTCTCTTTTTCTATGCACAGTAAATGAAAACAATTAATTAGATCTCACAGTAACAGAGTATTTCCATCACAGCCCTGCATCAAGTTATTTGACATCACTAAGATCTAGAATGGCAACATTAAAATACTATTTTTAAATCTTAAACTGAATGTAGTCATCTTCTGCTTTAACAAGCTATTCCCTGATTCCATTTCATGTGAGACACTAAACAACTGATCTGTGATTTGCCTCTCTTTTGCAGACATCATTGAATCCTTTTCATCATAATACCTGTTGAACCCTTTCTAAGAAAAACATTTTGAGTCTCTCCTCAGTGCTATGTGGAAATCTTTCAGCATCTTCTACCCAGTTGAGAGCCTAGCTTATCTTTTAGCTGGGTCTTTTGTCTCAGTATCATGAGAACAGCAAGGCAAGCACACATGAGAAGAGTTGTCTGTGTGAGATACCTACTTTTACAGTACTTCTCACAACCACATCTCACTCACTCTTTAGTATTTGTCACTGAACAGCTGTACTAATAAACTAGTGGGAATAGTTTTAGTCACCATGCATGATTCTAGACATTAATGTCAGAGACTAATAGCTATAATACAGTAATTCCTGGGTGTCATGGATATAGAAGATAATATTATTAGTTCTACTGCATCTGTCCAAAGTGTGTCACTAACTGCTTTTTCTACTTAAGCTAAACACTAGGCATATGTAAAAAACACACATTTGTCTGTGTGGCAATAAAAGGAACCAAAGAGTCACAGAATCATTAAGGTTGGAAGAGACCTCTAAGATCATCAAGTCCAACCATGCCTAGCACTCCCATACCACTAAACCATGGCCCTAAGGAGAGCATCTAAATGTTTCTTGAACCCCTCCAGGGTTGGTGACTCCACCACCTCCCTGGGCAGCCTGGGCCAACACTTAACAACCCTTTCAGTAAAGAAATTTCTCCTTATATCTAATCTCAACCTACCCAACTGCAACTTGAGGCCATTTCCTCTCATCCACTCACTGTTAACCCTGGAGAAGAGACCTACCCCCAGCTCACTCCAACCTCCTTTCAGGTAGTTGTACTTGTTGGAAGTACCATCAGGCTTTTAATGCAATTTTAGTCACTAAATTCTGTTCCTGTTCTTTGGTAGGCAGACACCAATGCACATTCTTCAACTTTCTGTTGTACATTTCACTGCATCAGTATTCTCTGAGCCTGTTACATCATACACCTATGTTGGTTTTGAGTTGTGACAGTAATTGGATGAAATCAAAACTATTAAAAATTAATTATAAGGTAGAAAAAAACCCTCACTACTTTACAAAAGGCTCTTCAGGAAAGTGGTCACAGCACCAAGCCTGTCAGAGATCAAGATGTGTCTGGACAATGCTTTTAGTCACAGTATCACAGTATGTCAGGGGTTGGAAGGGCCCTAGAAAGATCATCTAGTGCAACGCCCCTGCCAGAGCAGGATCACCTAGACCAGCTCACACAGCAATGTGTCCAGGCAGCTCTGCAATGGCTCCAGACAAGGAGACTCCACAGCCTCCTGGGCAGCCTGGGCCAGTGCTCTGGCACCCTCACTGCAAACAAGTTCCTCCTCATGTTAATACTAAACCTCCTGTGGTCCAATTTGCTCCCATTCCCTCTTGTCCTACCATTGGATGCCATTGAGCAGAGCCTGGCTCTCTCCTCCTGACACTCACCCTTAACCATACAGGTTTAATTTTGGGTTGTCCTGTGAGAAGCAGAGTGTTTGACTTGATGATCCTTACGTTTCCCTTCCAACTCAAGATATTCTATGATTCTAATTTATTGGGGGAGATAATATTAAGATTTTTAATTAGGTTATCTATTTTGAGTTTTAAATTTTGTAATCCTGTTTAATATCAATTTAATAGCACTACAGTTTCAGAGAGTCTCTTTGCAGCTCAGTAAAATATCTTTTCCCAGTACTATCATACCTTGTAATGATCTTGCTCTGCAGAGGAAGAAGGAAATCATATGCTGCTAAGTGGTGTGATGCACAGCTCTCTGGAGTGACACCATGCAAAGTAACAACTACCAGTCTCACCACATAGCTCGAAGGAACTCGCAGCCTCCATTGGTAAAAAGACTTTTTGGGATTCATCAGAGTTAGAGTCCTGTTGTTACCTGGCTTGGCATACAGATCAAAGGACACTGATATATGAAAGAAGGCAGATCAGTGGCTGAAAAACTGTTAGGTTTAAAGAGAAATTCTTGGGTAAAATTTCACAGTATCACAGAATGTTAGGGGTTGGAAGGGCCCTACAAAGATCATCTAGTGCAACCCCCCTGCCACAGCAGGATCACCTAGACCAGCTCACACAGCAATGTGTCCAGGCAGCTCTGCAGTGTCTCCAGACAAGGAGACTCCACAGCCTCCTGGGCAGCCTGCTCCAGTGCTCTGGCACCCTCACTGCAAACAAGTTCCTCCTCAGGTTAGTACTAAACCTCCTGTGCTCCAACTTGCTCCCATTCCCTCTTATCCTAACACTGGATGCCATTGAGCAGAGCCTGGGTCTCTCCTCCTGACACTCACCCTTAACATATTTCTAAGCATTCCTGAGGTCTCCTCTCAGTCTCCTCTTGTCCAGGCTGAAGAGACCCAGCTCTCTCAGCCTGTCCTCCTAGGGCACATGCTCCACTCCTTTCAGGATCTTGCTGGCCCTGTGCTGGACTCTCTCCAGCAGCTCCCTAGCCTTCTGGAGCTGAGGGGCCCACAACTGGACACAGGATTCCAGGTGGGGCCTCACCAGGGCAGAGTAGAGGGGGAGAATAACCTCTCTCCATCTGCTTCAGGAGAGGTGGCAACAGTCACCTACCAACCCTTCTTGGTTACTGTAATCTCTTTTTATCCCTTGCCTTTACAACCATATCCCCTTCTCTAGCAGGCTGCATCAGCTTCCCCTGCTCTGGCCAAGGAAGTACCACAGCTCACCCTTGCACACTCAGCAAGGAGGAGGGGACTTGGCTGCAAGTGCTACCAGCTCTGCTTGAAACCTACTGCTTCCTTTGCCATCTTCTCCTTGCTCATCTCCACGCAATGAGAAGGCTAGGTACATGAAGTCAATCTCTAAGTGTGCTTGATATGGAGAAACCAGGCCAAGTGAATAAAAGCTCCACATTATTTGACTGATCATTAACCACAAATAACCAAAATTATCCAGTCACAAGGCAAATAACTGATGTATCACTTTTGTGTAGTAGCTTTTCAAAAGATGCCAAGAAAAGGAGCCACTGCTCACTGCAATTCAGTGGGAGCTACATTACATTCCAGTCAGAACATCAGAATAAAAACTGCAAGGTGTTTTCACCCCAGCCTGTTTTCCTTTGAACACAGGCCAGAGACACCTCTAGTCTGGTTTGTTTCATAGGGCCTACAGATATAAGAGTAACTGGAAAACTGCCATTTTTCCATTATAGGATTTTTTTTCCCCAAAGAGATATCAGTTGGGATTAAAGCATAATTACCTGATTTTAGCATCACATCATATTCTGTGGAATCTGAAACTGAAAGTTAATAACTATCAGCCATGCAAGCCAAAGACACAAACTGGAGAAAGAAAAATGGAGAGAATAGGTATTAAAGGACAGGTACATTGTTACCAAAAAGCTCCATTGTAACAAGATCAAAATCTTCCTCTCCAGAAGAACTGAACTTGTGAGCTGCATGTTTACTGCTGATTTCTTTTTGTTCCACTGGGGTTAATTTTTTAACAGAAGCAACCATATCTTGTGGTGCCCAGAAAGTATGCCAGTAGTAAGCTCGAAGTCCAAACCTCCTTTCACTGTGGAGGGAAGAAATCATAAATACACTCCAATTAGTATTTTGGACATGCTTCATTCTAGTTGATGGCTGGTCCCCAGTGATGTTCCCCAGGGCTCAGTGTTGGGGCAGCCCTGTTCAATGTCTTTATCAATGATCTGGATGAGAGGATTGAGTGCACCCTCAGTGAGTTGGCAAACACCAAGCTAGGAAGGAGACTTGATCTGCTTGAGGGTAGGGAGACCCTGCAGAGGGACCTGGATAGGCTGGATCCATGGGATGAGGCCAAGTGCCAGGTCCTACACTTCGGTCACAACAACCCCATANAGAGGAAATGGCTTCAAGTTGCAGCAGGGGAGGTTTAGATTAGATATAAGGAGAAATTTCTTGAGTGAAAGGGTTGTTAATCTTGTACTAGGCTGCCCAGGGAGGTGGTGGAGTCACCATCCCTGGAGGTGTTTAAGAAACATTTAGATGCTCTCCTTAGGGCCATGGTTTAGTGATATGGTAATGATTGGTATGATAGGACTTGATGATCTTAGAGATCTCTTCCAACCTTTGTGATTCTGTGATAATTATACACTTTTAAGATCATATTCCTTCTCCAAACACATTTTCCTTAATATATTTTAACTGAGGCTAGCACCATATGACAACATAATTTTATGCCCATACTTTGATACAACACTTTATACAAGTCTTGTTTAAAAAAAAAAAATCTGTGTGTATACATAAAAATTATTGCTTAATTAGTTCAAGATGACAATACATCACACTCCTCCTTTCAAGTGGTCTGTGGAATGACCTTTCAGAAGTTTTCCAAGTCCATGAGGGTAATAGTAGATATCATCTTAATGTATTTACATCTCTTACCAGGTGCTTAAACAGCCAAAGAATTTTGAAGAGGTTAAAAAGGAACTTAATTTAAATAGACAAAACCAAAATCATATTCTGCAAGTGGTAGAGGACAAACTTGCTAAACTGATTTCAGAAATCAGAAGTAAATGATTAGACTAAAAAGCAAGCCATTAACCAAGGAATAATGAACCAGATTTCATTTTTCTCAGTGATTCTCCAGGGCAATACCAAAGCTATTAGCTTAGCTCTTAGCTCATATATTTCAGCACATTTCTGCATTTTTTTAGTTTCTATTATAAACAGAGTTCTGCATGTTTTTCCAGATAACCAAATTCAAATGCACATAACGAGATATGGCAAAACAACTGAATATCTTAACTTTATGCTGAAAGAGTACCTACCTGAAAGCAGCCACCACAGACTTCAAGAAGTATTTTCCCAGTGAGGAAGACTCATATGTTCTTGTGAACTGACAATTAAATAATAGTGAAATAAAATGTGTCATTGTCATCTTTTGCACTATGAAATATTTGGGGGTTTCTTACTTTCTTTTTCCTTACTCCCCCCCCCCCGACATAACAAGCACTAGCTATGATTTTCACAAAAATGTATCAAATAAGGCTCATAAACATGCACTAATTTCCACTTAAACCAAGAGAAATATTACTTTTAAATCACATGGCATTTGAAAACCATGAAGATAGCTTTGATAATTAGCCATGAAAACAGACTTCATGAATACCTTCATATTTTTGTTTCAGTCTTGATATTCCTGGCATATAATCTAGACATGAACAAACTGGATTGGCTGTGCACAGAGCAGCTTTGAGACACTAGATTAGCTCTTTTGGGAAAGACAGGCTAACAGAGGACTGCTTTGTGTTTAAAACTGCTGTTCACATGTACCCAGCAAAGACTGCTGGTCTCACAAGAACTCCCAGAAGTGCAAAAAAGCAGGCATTGTTGTGGGGAGAAGGGAAAACAAAACCAAACAACATGGTGAGCACTGAATTGGAGCTATATTTAAAAAGAAAATCAAACCAAAGAGAAAAATTTTAGCAAGGAAGAGTGTTTGAGTAAAGGGCAACAAAACAAAAACCACTTTCCTAAATGCCTTATGAGAAATAGTTTGTCTGTAATCTTGAAATGCCAAGGTTTCACCACCTGAAAATGTTGGCCTTATTGTGTGACACACAGCCTCAGCCATCCAGCTACGTTCCTAAAGCTCTACACACTGTACATTTGCTAGCTTGAAACTTCTTATTTTGAAGGGAAAGGAAAAAAAACCCCAAGTTGTGACTAACTGGACTCTTGTCCTCATTCCTAGTCTGATTCTGTACTGAATAGTTGTAAGTTATTGCTGTTCTTCTGTGGGAACTTACGTAATTCTGGATTGCTTCTGCTTGCAGGAGGAATCTCTGTGATTTTGGATCACTGAGGTCCTTTGTATAAGTCAAATTAGGAATTTCTACACTTCCACCAATATAAACAAAAGAGAAAGTTGGGGCTGAGAGGTGGGAAAAAAGAGGAAAAAAAAATTACCACACGTAATAACATCACAGAAAAGCTTCTGGAACTGGAGGCTTGAAAATGCCCAGAAGGAAAGGAGATGAATAAGGGACAATTTCAGACAGGTATTTCTACTAGGAAAGTTTTGTTAAACTTCCATTTTTTGCAGTGCTGCCCCCCTGAAGAAATAGCATTTTAATGGCTAGAACTGGAAAATAGGCTACATAAATTAGGCACCTATTTGGTTCTGAAAAAAATGAATAGAAGATAGATGGTCAATTCCTAGAGGTTCTCAGGAAAGATAACAGTTAGTTATAATAATGATGGTACTCACAAGCAGAGACAAATAATTTAGAGACAAAATGCATACCTTCATTATTCTTGTGCAGCTACCAACTGTTATTTATCATACATTTTGTTGTGTTAGCAAAGACTTTAAAGAGAAGAAGTAGTCAGGAATTTCTACACACATTACATGCTCAGGTGCTTCATACTATTCATTCACAAGCTGCAAAATGCCCATCCCATCCAGCCTGTGCTGAATAACACTTACAGAATGAAGAATGAAGGACTAGCATGATTATTGTAACTATTAAAAAGATTAATATTCCTAGAAGCCATCTTCTCCAGAAACAAAAGTTCATCCAGTTGAAGAAACAGTACTTCTGACCCAGGCCTTCTCCGTGGGGTGGGCAGGAACGGATGTGTGGAGCTTCCTAGAGAAACACATAGGAAGGTGTTGATTAGTAAAGACAACAATAGAAGAGTTATTGTACTATATTTTAGTATACTTACCCTTCCAGTTTTCCAAAAGGTTAAAATTGAGATGTGTTTCATGTCATCAGCTATGTCACACATGAAACCCACATATTTCTCAGCTGCCCGTTTGCTGCATGCCATTCAAGCTATGGAAGTGGAGGAGGAGGGAAGTTGTTGTCACTTTGGTTAGGAGCAAGTTGCATGTTAAGAACAGAGGTCAATGCACCCCAGAGTGGCCAGGGAGATCATTCACTGGGTTCTTACTGGAAAGTTCACCTGGTGTCTCTTACCTGCCCTGCAGTCTGCTCCGAGTCATGCGGAGCTGGTATGCTGTACACAGAATCCCGTCTGGAGGGGAAAGCCTGGATCATGATGCCTTGACAACTGCCTCTAGACAAACCTAATAGTAATAAAATCCTAAATGAATCTCATTTCTTAAACATACTTCAGAAGAGCATGCTGCTCTGCCTGCCACCCACACCAGCCTTCTCTCCTTTCAGCCTTGCCATACTGCTTGAAGCTGGAGTCAGCTGACCTGCAATCAAAGAAGGTGGGGAGAAAAAAAAGTTACCCTCACTGTAACTCTTTGTTTGCCTAACTGGCTCAGTAGGATACAGATTTCATCCTTTGAAAACAGATTAATCATTCACTTCTTCCAGAAATACAAGAGTAGGACATCATTTCTGACACAGTGTAAAGTACAGGCAAACAACTTATAGGAAAAAAGTCCCAGAGCAAGGTAAATGAAGCAACTTCTAATAGACATCTGGTGGAATTCACAGAAATATTGATGAGATGTGCAATTCCCCAAACTGCTCAAATTTTCCAGCCTCAAACCAGTACTACAGAATAAACATAACTGCAACACAATTCACATTCACATTTCCTGTTTGAAATTAAAAGTAGGTTTAAGTCAGCAAACTAACCAAGAACAGGGTATTCTGCATGTAGAATAAGAAAATCAAGGATGTGTGCAGGGAAATAAGTTATTTTATACATGGGGAGAAAGAGAGAGAGAGAAAGAGAGCACAAAGAATAAAGTCTAGAAAAACAAAACAGACCCAAGAAACCTCAACCCCAGAAAACAAAAAAGGAACAAACAAACCCCAACACAGCTCTCACAGAGACTATAAAAGGGATTAATCAGAAGGCAATCCCCCCAGCTCAGGAGGGCAAACTACAGCTGTAGACAGATGGCTTTGTTGAAGCTGTCTTTTTTTCAACAGCCTATCTCCACTATACACACAACCTGCTGACTGACTGATGCTTTATCCCTTCATAGAAAAAATACACACAAAAAAAACCCTAAAGGAAACAAAATCTCTTTTGCATCATCTCTAACCATTGTCAGGACTTTTGAAAAAGTCTATACATTCAGAAAACCTAATTCCATAGCAATATCTCTAAGAGGGTAGAAGCATCCATTTGATTTGGGCAAGGACATGATCACTGCAATAACACACATCACCATATTTACTCATTCAAGTTGCCTGGAGGTACAGAATTCAGATTCTCAGGTGACTGATCTGGATTGAATATGAGGAAATTAAGGTAGGAAATATAAGAGTTAGTAACTCCAAATCATGCAGTTGATTAAAATGGCATATCTAGCCATTAAAATGCTATTTCAGGAACTAGATGATCTTTAGGGTCTCTTCCAACCTGGCCATTCTATGAATATAAATCTAATGCTTTGTTCCATGTTTAACTACAGAACTTCTGATGTCCAAAAATGAGGAACCTACAGATTTGAGAGGACTGAGTTCACTTTCTGCTATCCCTCCTCTCCCTCTGCCAGCCATTCTTGGTAGAGGAGGTAGGGAAAGTAGTATTTGCAAGAGTTCCGTTCATTGCTACTTCACAGTTACTACTGTATTGGGCTATATACATCTCAGAGGAAAGGACTAAGACTTAAGCTCTGCCTCTGGGTAGTCAATCATATCTTCAGCTTCCTGAGAGATAATAGCACATGCACTGAGTTGGTTCCTAAAAAAACAAAGTGCCAGAAGTTTATTATTGCACCTTCTGCTGTGTTTCCAGACAACTGCTTAGGAAAACCACCACAAGGAACATTCTCTTCCTTTTTCACCAAGGTTTGAAAGAAGGGTACTTGTTACTTTCCACATGTGTTACTCAAGAATAACCAAGGACATCTGCAAAGAAATACCACCACTGAATACTTTTACCAAATATGATTTTTATTGAAGATATCCAGGACATGGTTTTGTTTTCAAGTTACATGAGTGAAGGCACATATTTGTGAATCCATGGTGCAAAATTTGACACTCTTGTGTAGACACCTGGGAAATTTGGTCTTCCACAGCCATAACCCCAGCTTACAATGCCAGTCAAAAACCATTTTCCGTCTCCATTGCTTTGGCATGACAATGGTCCACCGGAATCACCCTAAAAAAGAATATAGAGAGTTTTATGTGATTACAATACAGATTATTAGAACCAGGACAGAAGTCCACCAGAGACATTTGGTGTAACACCAACAGTGATTACATTTTCCCATTCAGACAGTTCAAACCATTATTGAAACAGATGACATTGCGCAGTAATACCAAAGTTTAATCTTCCACAAAGGAAAGGGCTAGGTCCCACTCTTTAAAGACACTAATAAAGATATTACTTTTAATGGACTTCATTGGAAATCCATATCTTGTTTCCCAGCCTCAAACTCGTAACTAAACCCAAAATCTGCAAATTATATGTTTCTTTATAGGTTACACACATGACTCCAAAAATAGAGGTTTTCTTTTTTTAAAAAAACACAAATAAATAAAAAATATTGGAAAAATACTTCCCTGTACAACTCTACTGCACATACCTCCCCCCAAAAAAGACATTTGGTAGCAAACTAAACTTTAACAATGCATTGGATGTATAAAGGGCTTCCAAAAGTAAAGTGTGAGTTGGTGAAATCTAAAATGTTTTACAAGAGATATGCCTTCCTTCTAGACAGATGTTTTGTTAGAGCTAGCAAACTATTTTGCTTTAACACTATAGAATCTTAGAATATACAGAGTGGAAAGGACATCAGGAGATGATTTAGCAAGGCCTTCACATTTGGTTTCCTAGCCTCAAACTTGTAGCTAAGCCTGAAATCTGCTGTTCAAAGTAGGATTACTTTGAATTGCCTCACAAAATTGTTAGATTTAGCTTAGAAAATATTTTTTTTCTTCGTTAACAATTAAGATTCTGCATTTAGAACTGTTTTTTTTCTGCAGTGTTTTTTCTTTCAATCTTGGGACAGAAGTAAAGCAGAACACCAGCATTTTTCACAAAGCAGAAATCCCACATAAACTTCACACCTATTGTCTTTAAGCATCTCCAGATCAAAAATACTTGACATTTGAAAGTTTATGCTAGTTGTTCTGTGTCTCATCTGATAGCCGTGTAGTTCCAAGTTGGGAAGGAAAGATCCAGAATAAAAGACAAGCTAGTTTCTGAATTTTTTGCTTCAACTGATTTTAACTTATTTGGACTTGCAAACTGACCTTCTCTTGGCCTGAACCTGAAGCTCAGTGATGCTACTCATGTACATAAAGCAGCAAAACTCTGAAAACACCCAGATGACTGATCTGCTGATGAAGAACTGTTTTTTGTGCTGTTTTTCAGAGCTGGAATATGTGGACCACAAAGTGGTCTGCCAGTTAACCCTTACACCTCATCATGCAACAACAAAAGGCAAGATTAACTCTTTTCAAAGTGTGCTAAGATACATACTTTGCACCCATCTCTTTTCCCAGACATTAGTCCAGCACAAAACATTCTAGCTGTGATAATTTCATATGTGGAATGACATAATGTTTGGTCAATAATTTCTACCTCTGCTTTCTGAAGAAGTGCTGAGCCTTCATCATCTGGAAAGAAAATTGAAAGAAGAATGATTCGTCAGAGCTTAGCATTTCACTTATCTATTCAAGAACAAAATAAGAAGTCTTCAGAGATTATCCACAGATACTTTTGACCTCCAAGTTATCCCAGATTCCAAACAACTAACTACAAAGGTGCAGAAATCCTCTTCCAAGTACTAAGCATTTGTGTAACGTGGTCTTAGTCTTTTGGCCATACTAAAGACAGTGGCTTAATCACTAGGGCTGGCCAAAAAGCTTCTCCCAATGCCTTTTCCAAAATATCTTAATACTTTTTAATTTGTTTTCTTTCTATTTTTGAAAGGAAACAGGATTTTACAAAAGTATTCAGATCATCACAAACAGATTTGCAATTAGGGCAGTATCTCTGATGATGAGGAATTCAAAATTAAGATTGGGAGTCAGAGTTAGAGTGCAAATTACTCCTTCCGCAGCGTAAAGAACTTGGACCCATCTCAAAGTTTGGGCCTCTCTGTCTTAACGTTTTGGTAAAATATCTCTTTTCTATCAGATAGCTACTTCTAGAAAAACAGAATTAGACTGTCCCTTCCTTTCAATAGCACAGCTCTAGTAATATCACCAGGTAATCCTCTCAAGATGGTTTAGTGGCATGGTAGTGCTAGGTATGGTTGGACTTCATGATCTTAGAGGTCTCTTCCAATCTTAATGATTCTGTGGCTGTTCAGCCTGCAGAAGCTGAAGGCCGGAGAAGGAAGACTTAGCAGTTCCATCGCCCAGCAGCAAGCAGCAAAGGGTCCATGTATGTGTGACAACACACCTCCAAAAGTAGCAAAGTGGAAAAACAACACTGTTATTTCAGACTATTTGTAGCTTCTTGCAAGTCTTAAGAACAGAAATACATAAGATTTCCAGATCCACAGGACCAGCAGCCAATTTTCTGAGCATTTGAAGGTATGATGTCTATCTCCTTGTCTCCTTGTCTGGAGCCATTGCAGAGCTGCCTGGACACATTGCTGTGTGAGCTGGTCTAGGTGATCCTGCTCTGGTAGGGGGGTTGCACTAGATGATCTTTCTAGGGCCCTTCCAACCCCTAACATTCTGTGATTCTGTGATATGCAGGAACCTACCTCCATAGGACAGGAAATTCAAAACATTAAGATTTTCTGCACACCTCAGCCATGCAAAGAATGCAGGCGTCCTCCACACACATCCACAGCTGTGAAGGTTGCTGTTTACCTGGGAACAAAATAAAGCTATTAAACTCACCTGCTTCCTTCTTTTGGCCCCAACCTGTTATCCAGCACTTGTCACCACTGCGGACTTGATGTGAAGAGGGAGGCAGGCAGATGGGCTGAATGACATGGCTCATTGTGTCCGGCCACGGCTTGCTCAGCTGCAGCAGCGCGATGTCGTAGTCATAGTTCCTGCTGTTGTAGTATTCGTGGATTATGATCCTTCTCACTGCAGACACAAACTTGGCATGGCCTTGCATTTGCATTCCCAGGTGAGCTTGCCACACTCTGGGGTCAGCCAGTCTGGTTGGAAGCAAAGAATCACAGAACATTCATGGCTGGAAATGACCTCTCAGATCACCGAGTCCAACAAAAAAAAAAAAAAAACCCCAAACACAAACATACAAAAAAACCCAACCAAACGAAACCAAACCACCCAACCCCTGCCCTCACTAGAGCATGTCCTGGAGCACCACATCTACATGTTTCCTAAACACCTCCAGGGATGGAGACTCAAGCACCNGCACTTGGCCTTATTGAACCTCACACAATTGGCCTCAACCTATTGATCCAACCTGCCACCTCTTAAAAAAAAAAGTACATTAAAACATCTGCCAACAGCAGGGAAGGTGAAAAGGAAGGGCACATCCCACCCCTGTGCAGTTCAAACTCTGGAAGCTAAAGACTCTTGGGGACACTGGTGATGGCTGGGACAGAGTTAGGGGGAAGACTGCTTACTTGCTCCCTTGAAAGCAGTGTGCTGCAGACACAAGCCATTCTTTGGATATCACTGATGCCCCACAGTAAGCAGCTCCCACAAAATGGAGGCTGACCTGCCAGGGCCATTCACCTTCCACAGTGTTCATACCACCTACAATACGAGAGCTGGGATTGCTGCTCTTGCTGCTGCCACAACCTGCAAGGGAGAGTACAGGTTATAATCTCCATCCCCAGTGTTTCCCACATAGGACATGAAAGGATATCACACTTCAAAATGTTTTGAAATCTATTTTCTTACCCTGCTCTAATCAGAAAATTTCTCTATTTGGCTCCTCTATTCCTGAAATAGGAGGTAACTCCACAAAAAGGCACTTACCTGGGAAATTAAACAAGCCTCTTTTCTAGCCCAGTTGCAGAAATCAGCCTCTAAATATTTCTTCTGTCAGAAATGTTAAAGGATCCACTGATTTAGATTAGATATAAAGAGGAATTTCTTTCCTGAAAGGGTTGTTAAGTCTTGGACTAGGCTGCCCAGGGAGGTGCTGGAGTCACCATCCCTGGAGGGGTTTAAGAAACATTGAGATGCTCTCCTTAGGGCCATGGTTTAGTGGTATGGGAGTGCTAGGTATGGTTGGACTTGATGATCTTAGAGGTCTCTTCCAACCTTAGTGATCCAATAAGTATCAAATTAAATATACAAAACTAGACAGTCTCTCTACTCTTTTTATTAATACTGTCAGCCCTGAACTGAAAGACGTCCAGCAGGACAGAAAAAAGTTCAGCATCATCAGAACACTTATTTTTGCCCAAACAGTGAGAATGATAAAAGAAACATGCTTATAGTAGCAGCCACATATGTTGAATTTAGTCACTTTTTATTTCAGAAATGGTCCAATCATTAATTTGCATGGGGAAAAAAATGAAAGTCTGAAAATGTTGTATATTATGAACTCACAAGTGATGTTTTAGCACAAAAAGTTGCACACTGTAATGTGAAGAGCAAGGAAGAAAGACTCCTCTGCAGGGCATTGTGCTCATCCCTAATGCATGCACATAAAGCCTCTGCTCAGGAGTTTTAGTCCCATACACAGGTATAAATGCTTCTGGACACTTTCAAACACTCAGCCAAAGTGTCAAAAGCAGCATTAATACTTCCAAACACAAGCAGCCATACAGCTAGTCTTCTAAGATATCCTACTGGATTCAAGGCAGGTGCTGGCAGATTTGACATACAGGCAGCATGCCAGAAACAGCTGAGGACCAGACAAAATACCTGAAAATGCTCAGTTTAAGCAACTAATCTTAACTCCACCTTCATTGCTAGTGCAGTAACAAATCACCTGGTCACTTCAAAGCAAATCAAACTGGAAAGCTCATACAGAAGTTACTTTAGGGAGATTTGAGGCTAGAACCTAGCTTGATACTGTGAAGTACTGTTGTGTCTTCATCGTCCAGAAGAGACAGAGAAGTGAAAAGTGTGTGGATTTTCTCATTGCAGCTGTGTCATTTCTGAAGTCCAAATAGGATCTGACTCCAACAGAAGTACCTGTTACAAAAGTGTTGCCTTACCAGCTGACCAAATTCACTGTGCAATTTACTTGCCTGCTCCTGGCACAGCTGCATTAAGCATTACAGCTGATTAAGACTTCATAATAGTAAGCTCATCCTCCCATAAACACTTAGGAAATTCTGCAACTCAACCTGAAGTAAAAGGATAGATGATCATTACCCCAGTATCAGTGGGACTATGCAACAAAAACTCAATAGAATGAATTGCACCCACTCCAAAACAGGAGGAAATAAAGGGCTTTATTTTGTAAGTTCAACAAGATGAACAGCTGAGAGGGACTTACTGCAGCTGCTTTCATCACTTCCATCCATGCAGTCCACAGTCCCATCACACTTTGCATTTTGTTTCCTAATGCAAATGTTATTCCTGCATTTAAAAGTGTGGTTGGTGCAAGGAATACCTGAAATAGTTGGAGGGAGGGAAGACCATTAGCTCATCATGTGAAGGCATGTTGGCACAGATAAAAGATTCACACATGTATCTATAGGTAGGAGGAACATAACAAAAGAGTTTTTTGGCTAGGGTGGCTTAAACCAATCTCTAACTAGTATAAACTATTCAAGTAGATCTTTTATTAAGGCTTGCATCAAGTTGGCCGAGTCTGAGCAAAGATTCCCCTCTCATCCTTTCCCATAGCATTAATGAACATGGATATAGTAATGAAAAGTTAGCTGCAGAGCATTAGGCTATGAAGAAAAAATTATACAGTACTCTGCAAAGAAGGTCTCCTTTATGTTTCAGTGTTAAATATAAAATGAAAGAACATAGTGAAAGTAATCTTCCTAATTGTATTCAGTTCAACTGCAGCCCCTGACCTTGGCTTTCTCCTCTTTCCCTGTGGCTCACAATAAATGAGGCCAAATGCAGTCTATTTTTCTTGTCAACACATAGAAGTATCCTGTAACTTCTTACACAGATTGTCTAGTCAAGCAGGTCAAAAAACATTACTTCTCTTCTAAGAAGTTTCTTGCAGCACTTCCCAGTTGCACTCCCTTTCATATGTCATAGTGTCCATTTAGTCTAAGAAGCTGAAAAAATTGCTAACTCAAAACTTTCATATGCTTAATGCTGAATTTATAGCTCCATAACATTTTAAACACATTAACCTTATAACCCTGAAAACTGCTCCAGGGAAAATATAATTTTTAGATTATTTCACAGATGGTAAAACAGATACAGGAAATAATTTGCAAAGATTTTGCTTTAAAAATCTGGGATTCAAGCTTTAAATCCCTAGATTCTCATCCAGAATACTTCATTCTTCTGCCAATACTTGGCTGAAACAGATGTTCATGAGCTCATTCAAAAGCAACAGTTTAAAAATCAGTAATGAATTGTTTGTAAGCATATCAGAAAACTGAACAGAATTATACAGTCTGAGTGAGGTTTGATAGTGCATTTTAACTCTTTGAATACAGTAGTCAAGTCAGGATTGATGATAGAAGAGAGAAAAAATAACCAAGAGGGTAGGTAGCCTTACTGTGGGTGCAGTTCTGCTCATCTTTTCCATTCTCACAATCACTCACTCCATTGCAGGCAAGCAGATTATCCTGTATGGCCAAGCTGGAGTTACAGTTCCATTCAGGGACAACTGTAAAAAGATAATTTAGCTCAGCTACAGAAGCATGTTTGTAATGCTAACACTACCCCTCTGACTATACCCAGGTACCATTTCCATACTTTCACTCCACAATACAAGGAATAAGGATGACTGCCACATTATGCATGGAGAAAATAAAGCACAAAGGATTTCAGGGGCCTATCCCAGTTCACACACTGCCCCATCTTCAGTTCTCAAGAGTGCCCCTTTTTCACCACAGAGATTTATTAGCCCTCTCATCTACTCTCTGCATCCCAAATGCCCCTCAAAAATTTAAAGAGAAAAAACAATGGAACACCCAAAAAAAATAATAAAAAAAAAACTCATCTCAATATAGAGAAGAACTTTATAATTAATTACATGATTAAAAACTAAAATATATCCTATTATGGCTATTTTTGCACATCTAGATTTCTTCCTCATGCTTTCCAGTTCCATACCTTCTTCACTCTTAGTTTTGTCCCTTGCTAAATTACTATGAATTAAGCACTGGAAACATCTTTTTTGTTTGTTTATTTGTTTTCCCCTAAAAAAATGTCACCTTGTTTCAGCTACTTTCTAAGACTAGAGAATGCATTCCTTGGGTTTTCCAGTCAAGATCCCTAGTAAGTGAACACAAACCACAGAAGAGCTCATCGCTTTCATCGAAGCAGTGGTTTATTCCATCACAACGTTGCATCTGCTGGACACATAAGCCAGTAGAACACTTAAAGTGGCCAGGTGGACATGCTGGAGGTGAAAAACAAAAAAAACAGCCAACAACTTAAATGTTTCCTTCTCCTACAGATTGCCAGCTCATTTCAATTTACAGTAAATAAGCTGTTCCAAGGAATGGTAAAGCGGATCTAAATTTAACAGTCTAAATGCATTGCCAGCACCTAAATTAAGTTCAGATGTTGAAAACTGGAATTTAAGAAACATATCTAAAGCTCCAATTCAGCTGGAACTGCAGTAGGTACTGCAGGGTGTACAGTTGGACTAGGCCAAATCAACCAATGTGTCATGGTGCAACACAGGACAACTTAGAATGATATCTTCTTTTAAGGAATAGCCTTACTTTCACTAACCAAAATTTGCAGCACTTTGCAACTTTGATTAGTTACCTCTATTGAAATGGCTTGTAAATTACATGTATGTTTGCCTTTTAAAAGAAAAATCATGAAGTTACCATCTTTTTACATACATCACATATATGCAATGCATATAATTGCTCTAATGTGACAAATAACTATACCTAGAAACCATTGCTTCTCTAGTGCTTTAACATGAATATGTAACACAGAAGGGAAGGTACCAGTGCATTTTTGTCTGTTTGAAGACCTGAGAAAACTCACAATCTGTAGACTGTTTTATCAAATCTTGGAGCTGACCTTCAGCTCAGATTTCTATTTCCACATGAAGAATTTCAATAGATGGAAACACTGGTTTCCAAGCAGTTGGTTATTTGGTACTCTCTGTTCATTACCTGAAAGTCTTTGTGGTAAAAGAAACATCGCAAACAAAACCTTGGGGATGAAACCAAGCAGGAACAGNCTGATGATCTTCAAGGTCTCTTCCAGCTGGAACTCTTCTAGGATTCTATGACTTCAGTTTACTGCACTGTGGCCTTAGCCATGCAGGAAGCTTCAAGGACTGTGCAGAAGAGAGCAGGCTGTGTGTGTGTACAGGAAACCAGGGCATGATGCACATGGCCACAAACCTTAGCTGCACAGCCTTGAGGAGTTAGAAAAGGCTCTTCCTTTGCTAGCCACCTTACCTTAGTAAGATTAGAAAATAAACAAAAAAGAAACCAACAGAGAACTTCCTGCACAAGCCTAATTAAGTCCTATCAGACCTGAAAAGTGCAGCTTCACAGGTCGAAAGTGCACAGATGCATTGAAAAAGAGCAAGTCCATCTTACGCTGGCTGATGTTATAGCTGCCATACTCCACCAGAAGAGGCTTCTCCGACACCTTGGAACTGCACTGAAGCTCAATGTTGACAGCAGAACTTGCAATGTGGAATACTGTTTGGTGATCAACATAATAACCACAGTACCTAAAAATGTTCAATGGGAGACTGTTTGGTGAGCAGCACAGTACCTGAAAGTGTTCAACAGAGTTCTAAAGCAGCTTTGCACATCAAAAGTGCCTTACATACCATTTAAATGTCAACACAACTGAAATTCAGCAATACATTCAGCTGCCATATTTTACTTAAGGACTAAAATGTGAAACTGTGCCCAAATTCCCCCAAATGCTGGTCATAATCTTTCATGACTACACACATGCAAGAAGAATACGTTGCCAGAAAGTCTAGAAGAATGGAGGTGCAATGAAGAAATCTATCATGACAAACATGGGTAATTTTTCTACAACTTCTGATATGTGCTTTGAAAAGATTTGGATTTGGGGGAAGACTTAAGTAAGTTTGGTGGGAGGGGAAATGTCAACACAGTGGAGATCGAACAGTGCTCTCTTTCTCTGTTTTCTGCTACTAAAGAAGGATCAATTTTATCCCAATGCCAACTACTTTGGAGGCAAAGATGAACAGATTTGGGAAAATTGAAATTATTTCTACATAGTCACCCAGACTGCATCCACCCTAAACACTGTGGAATTTTCTCCTTTGAGACACACGTGTTCAAATAACTAGCCTAGACCAAAAAACAAACCCCTTTGCTGTGCATCTACATAAATCTGCCATTTTGGCAAAGAGTTTCCTTGGGTTTCTGCCCAGGGGTCACTTAACTCAGAGAAAACTTAATGCTCCATGGTGCCAGCAAATATTTAATTCATCCATGACTAATCCAAAGATCTTGCAATTGGTGTTTAGATGCTACTCTAGCTGGAGAAAACAAAATACAAAACACCAAACTCAAAAAAAAACAAAACCCAAACCTTTAACAGGGGAAAGATTGCAGTACAGTGCTTTAAAATTTTGAGACAGTTTTAAATGGAGTAAACCTACACAGAATCATAGAATCATTCAGGTTGGAAAAGATCATTGGGATCATTGAGTCCAACCATTAGCCCTACTCTACAAAGTTCACCCCTAAACCCAGGCTGTTCTAGGAGTAGGAATAAGAACCATCTCCTCTGTTCCACTAAAATGCAAGACTTATGAGAAAAACCATCTGACTTTAAGACTCCTGTCAAGAAAAGTACTTATGAGTCTAAAGAGATTTCAGAGCAGAAGCAGCTGTATTGATTCTTGGCACACACAATGGGTTGACAGCAGTGCAAGGTCACGTACTGCAGCTAGAATGAACTTGAAGAACATGAAAATGGGTTCTTGTCTTGTTCAATGGAGTAATGGACTATTAACCAGAGGTAAATATTGCCCTTGTTTATTTTGGCAACACCAAACTACTCTTCATGACAATAAATGCAGGAAAAATGATTCATGATTTCCATGTGGATAGGTGTTGCCTGGGTGTCCCATGCTCCCCACTGAAGGATGCCATAATAAATAGCCTTGCTCCTTGAGATGTTTCCACATGTGCTTTGTTTCACCCTATGAAACATCATTTTAACAGATCTAAAAGATTCTGATCTAGCAAGGTGAAAAATAAATGAAGAAAACCATTTTCAAAAATACATCTTCTACACACTGAAAACAGAGGCAAAAAGAGTTAACTTTACATCTTTCTACTATAGTGAAGTTAACTGTCAAAAACAATTTCTCTACCAGGGCTAAGAGTGAAGCCTTCCTGCTACACAAAGAATAAGATATTCTCTGTCATTTTAGTGTCTCAACAACGTTCCCAACCTAAAACAGCCTGCCAAAACACACAGCAAAATGCCACCCAACCATCTGATTCCCCTCCATTAGCCCACAGACACCTTCTGCATTTCTCCTTTTGTCAATGCCTTAACTTCCCTCCAATAAACCTTAATAGCATTTTAAAAATAATATATAAATAAGAATTTGCAGGCTGCATTACCACTTCTCAGCCACATAAACCAACTTCACCTCACCAGAAGTAGAGGAAGCTCCTGCCCATCTGTGGAAGAGCTGAGACAGCTACATCAAGGAAGCTATCTCCTGTATACAGTGAGAAATGCCATGTGCTTGTGGGATATAAGATAGAGCTACAGATCTTGGAAACCTTCTGCTGGTGTTTTACTAGCCATTTCTCCATGCTTATGGCAAAAGGATGTTGCAAGGCACCATCTGTAACTCTGTACCATTGCTACAAAGAGCAACTAATGCAGGGGATTGTGTCCCATGCGTTGAAGCAGGGAGTGGGGTAACTTTTCAAGGGATGAATAAGTGATACATGTATCCTGTAGCAAAGAAAATGGGATGTTGTACATGAATGGCTTTAAGAAAAACAAAATGCTGGCAACCTCTTTGTTCACATAAACCTGTAATAGTTTGCTCAAACTCACTGATATTTCTGCCTATGAGCAGTTTATCAGCTGTAACTCCTCTGACTAAACAGAGCAACATTTGCATGTCCACTGGAAGAAAGATAAGGAAGAACTACACAGTGAGTTCAGTGTTTCTGGTTGGATAAGTTTAACCCTAGAAGTCTGAAAGAGCCTTATCTACACCAATAGTCTTTATTCACCAAGATCAGTCTCCTGAAGCTTCTTAAACACTTTTTACCTAAGATCGAAGAATATGCATGCTCCAAGCTGCAATTGCAGGAAGCTAAAAAGCTGGGTTGCCTCCCCTCATTTCATTAACCATTAAATCTTTTGGGGAAAAAGCTTTTCAAATATTAAAAATTTCATGCTTTAAACCAGATTTTTTTTTTCCTCCATAGAAAATAGACATAGACCAGAAAATCAGAGGTTCAAAAGCCTTACTTTCAGTGAAAAAGACACTTTCAAAGGAAGAATTGTCTTAGACTTAGTCTACTTATATCACCAGCAATCTGCAAGAGAAACCAGAACCATGTGTTCTTGTGCAGTACTTCAAAAGTAACCCTGAAGGCATTTTTAAGAGTCACACTCTGATGTGATTTTGTGGAACGTGCAATTGGTGTAAAAGCTGCTCTTTCATATAGAGAATCCTTACAGTGTGAAACCATCATTTTTTTTCCTCCAGATTTTGCTTATATTTGATTCATATCTCAGCCACCCCTAATGCCTCCAATCTTTCAAATTGTGTCATTAAAAAAAACACCAAAAAACCCTCAAACATAGCAAAAGTTGTCTCTTTTGACTGAGGTTTTTTAGGTGCCCACTTAGTCCAGCCACAAATTCCCATTAAGGCACAATTGCAGGAGCTTCAGACAAACTGAGTTTTCTCTAGAGAAGTATAACATGGTATCAGAGAACAGAGAAAACTTTTTCTCCTCTCTATAGTTCTTTCAGTCACACTCTTAAAGGCCTGACTTGTGTTTAGTTGCAGTAGCAAGTTTAGAAATGCAGTTTCAAGTCTGATCTGACTGATGATTCCATTTGAATAAAGTTTCATACAATAATAAAGAAGAAATTCCAACATCATAAACCTAACCTTGCCTCATCATCCCAGTGATTGAAAGATGAATTTAAAAATAGAGGGGGTAAATGAGAGGAGAATGTGCAAGGGAAAGCACCAGTACCTTAATCAAAAATAGCAGCAATATTTTAATAAAAAGCACTTAAATACAGTGGGAACCTTGGCAGCCCAGCTGTGTGTTTTCTCTTTCAAGAGGCAGTGACTGGAATGCAGCAGCAGTTACTCCTCTATTCCCAATAATCTCATTGTAGTAGCTTTCACTGAGAAGTTAATCAGGTGCAGTGTCCTCATGAGCAATCATAGAATTAAGTTTCACTTAGAAGGGTTTTAATAGACCTTATTCAGTGATCCCAGAAAACCTAAAATCACTTTAGGATTCATAGTATGTACTCCTTTGCCCAACTCTTCCAATTTCTTTCTCTCCAGAGAGTACCAAATGCTCTTGTTTTTACCTTTCTGGTACTTTTCAAGAGAACAAAGAATAATTTGCATATATATTTTATAAAGATTAACTCATATCAAAGTGAAAGAATATTAAAGAGACACTAGAGAAGTATTTCTGTCTTTGTGCAAACTGAGTGAACTGCAGTAGTGATGGCAAAGTTTGTTTTAGCAATGTTATTCTCCTAACCCATGCACAAGTACTTACATGTGTTCATTAATTTTCCACCATCCTCGCTCACAGCCTTTAATATTCTTCTCGCTGATAGTATAGTTATGAAACTTCAGAGCTATACCAAGGCTCTTCTGGGGAGTCTGTTGTGAGCAAGAAAGACAGTGCAAGCAGCCTTTTTGCTTTTGTGGACACAGTACACCAAAGTCTCTAGGCTTATCTCAGCAATTGGGGTGCTTGGCTCTGGGAGCCCGGCTGCCTTGGGCAGCTCAGCAGCCAGGCCTGGAGAGCCCAGCCAGCTATTGAGTCTGGAGTCAAAGCAAAGCTTGGCAAAGCCAAAGCAAAGCTTGGCAAAGCCCCACCAGGGCTACACAGACTTTCTCCCCCTCTAGCAATCATTCCTTTCATCTTCAACAAGCCACTGGCCACAGAAAGCAGCTTTTGTATCAAGATCAAAGCACTCAAACACATCCAAATTTACTTGTGTAGGGACACACAGCTCCAACAGATTGTTAGATAAGATATTGCACTGAATACCTGTGTCACCTTGGTAATGCTAGGAGTTATTTCTACCACAATATTCTAAGTCTTCTGCTAGCATTTGCTCAGCCAAGCATTCTTTACCATTTTACAAATGATTTTTAAGCCTGACAGTATCATGATGGTTCATTATTCATTAGATTTACATTTATTAAAAAGAACAAAACCTTTCTGGAAGCCAAGGCAATGTTCCTGTAAAAACAAGGGCTGATTCAGGACAAGAGTCCACAAATGGAGATTTTGCTTCTTTTCTCTTACAGAAAACATGATTCAGGAAATAAGGGAAGTTTCAACATTGAACTACTGAGAAATAAAACCAGTTTCAGAAATAAGTGTTGGGGGTTGCCCATGTTAAGTGTCCAGAAACATTTTCCCTCAGAATCCCAGGGTGATTTGAAGACCTAAAGTTTAGCAAAAAAGCCACTGCCTTACATTTGTGTAAGAGGAAGAGGCTGCAGCTCGTGCCTAGCTGGACTGGATTCAGACTGGTGTGATCCAACATGGGCAGTCACTAGCTTTAGCAGACTTGAGCAGCATACACAGAAAGATGAGCCAAGATGATAGACTGAAGAGAGGTATTAGAAAAGCAGCAGTAATAAGTAGGTTTGAGGAGGTTTTTTTGCTCATAGTGTTTTCCAAATTTTGGGGGCCAAGAAGAAGGGTATTAAACCCAGGAAAGTCTTACATTCCCTGCTGTGAAGTAATTCTGCAGGTTAAACATCAAAGCTTAGCTCAGCTCTTCACTCTTACATTAGGAACTGTGCTTTCTTTGTTGAGAATAATTGCACAGGAAAAAAAAATTTTAAAAAAAGAAAAAACCCAATGCAAAATACTGAGTACAGTCAGCTATTCAGCTATAATATTTCTGTAAGCTACTGTATCTGTAAGGATGCAGGTTACGCCCTACACAATTTTTTCTGCTATGCTTACAGGCTCTATATGTCCCAAAACACACAAGAGTGCCTAAGACAGAAGGACATTCACCTTACCTGGAAGTTCCATGTGCAAAGACATTTTGGAGGATAATAGCTTGGGTAATAGGGACTTGTGATTCTCCCTTCATAGCCGATTTTCTCTTTGGTCACTATTGCTTTTCCACACCCTAGGGAAAAAGCGAGGCAAAATTGGTAAACCTTAGCATACTTCCAGCAAACTTACTCAATTGGTTAAGCATCCAAATATATCAGAAATCTTCCAATACCCTTCAGACAGACAAGGAATGTAAAATTTTAGGAATAGTTGCTGGGCTCTTCAGGACCAGGAGAAAACACTGAATTTTTATCTCAGTTATATCACCAAAGGCAGTTCTGCAACCAAGCCTCAGTGAATAGTGTTGCACATGAATACATCCACACTGTAGTAGTACAGGAGTACCTCTAGTCTCAAAACACAGCCAATTAGAAGAGAAACAGATGATGTCCTAATCTAATTAGCCTCCTAGAAGCCAAAATATTATGATGATTGTTCAATGGATTTAGAAAATTTGTTAAAAAAAAAAACTTCAAAACCACACACACAAACTCCAAAGAAAACTCAGCCCTGAATTTAAATCACCCAATCAAACAAAAATAACAGCCTTGAATTTAAAGTTAGTTATGATGGAGAAATCACATGGTTCTGTGATGATATTTTAATGCTTCATTAGTCTCCAATTGGAAAGTATGCAGCATCTTTCTGAGCATTTTTATTTTCTTGTATTGGATTGTGTTCGATTTTTCTCCTTGTGCTACTGGCATGGTGTTCCTTGTACTATTTGTGATTATGATCTAACCACTTCTTAAAGCAATTAAACAGCAAATGACGGACTTGAGGCACAAACATAACTGACTAATGGAGGCAGGGACCAATAGAAAATGCATACAAAGCTACTGAAGCTTTTTCCATCTCTGCAGAAATTCCAAACCCAACTAGACAACATCCTGTGCAAGCTGCTCTAAGTTCTCCTGCTCTGGCAGGGGAGTTGGACTAGATGATCTCCAGAGGTCCCTTCCAAACCCTAATAATCTGTGAAGTTTTATTTCCTGAATGTAATTTTTAAAGCTGAACTCCTTCCACCTTTAATATCACTGTGCCCCAAAGCAGGAGAGAGGCCAGAGCAGCGCTACACCTGGAATAACAACTCCATCTACTGGCACATTGCAGGCCTGACCAACGGAATTCAGTCAGTTTTCAGCCTTCTGTCTTAATATTTCACTTAAGAATAGCTAATCTGCACAGATTAAATTACTCAAGAGGAAGACAGACACTTGGTAATGCAGAGGAGATGAAGGACAGAGATATTAGTCTGGAGAAGAGGAGACTCGGGGAGACCTTATCGCTCTCTACAACTCCTTGAAAGGAGGTTGGAGTGAGCTGGGGGTAGGTCTCTTTCTCCAGGGTTAACAGGGAGAGGATGAGAGGAAATGGCTTCACATTGCAGCAGGGGAGGTTCATATTAGATATAAGGAGAAATTTCTTTCCTGAAAGGGTTGTTAATTCTTGGAATAGGCTGCCCAGGGAGGTGCTGGAGTCACCATCCCTGGAGGGGTTTAAGAAACATTAGATGCTCTCCTTAGGGCCATGGTTTAGTGATATTGGAGTGCTAGGTATCGTTGGACTTGGTGATCTTAGAGGTCTCTTCCAACCTTTTTTGATTCTGTGATATGCATGTGAAAAAAAAAAAAAGAATGAAAGAAACTGAGGTACAGAAATTATCGTTATTCAGGAACATCACAGCTGCTTGGAGATCTGAAGCAGAAACAGTACAATAAACACATTTCTAAACACACAACAAACCTACTTTCTTGTGTAATGACCTCAAAATAGCCATGGAATTCCTTCTGTTCCTTTATTTGTTCTGCCTTAAACATTACCAGCATGAGATTATTTGTGGACACAAGTGACACCAAAGAATCGGCTGGCTCGCAAGCTCTGAGAGGGAAGAAAGGAGAGCCCACATGTAAGCAAGCAGTAAAACCCAACCACACAAAAAACACAACAAAAGCCCAACAGATAGCTATCACTCTGTGCCTAAATTTTCCACTGGTGCAGAGCTTACCTACTTCAAAGCCTAGTAAAAACTCCATACTCTTAAACCTAAGTACCTGTTCCAAAGCCAATTAGAAACTCAGTATTGGAAAATCATTTGTGACACACAAAGAAATTGCAAAGATGAAAAGGAAGATGGAATGGTTAGCTCTAGGAGACAATACTGACTTTCAGCCTTCATGCTAAAACGAATGAAGCCAACAGTAAAGAAACAGAAAGTATATTTCATTAGATCAACAGATTTCGCTTGGGGATAGTGAGCGGGGAAAGACAAGCAAGTTAATCTTCAAGTCAGAAACGAGGAACCTGAACCAAACAACTACAACAAAGTTACCTTCCATATGCATTACCTAGCAGATATCCTCAGTCCTCTGTAGATACTAATAAGTAAGTGAACACAGTCTACTGTTTTATAGACAAATCAGTGAATGAGCCAGATTATTAGAGGACAGATCTCAAAGAGGAATGAAAAGCTTATGCACACACTAACAGGCCAGAGGAAAGGATTTCAGGGGTCAAAACACTGAGCTCTTCTACCTGATGGAGATGCTTTTGTTACAGGTTGGTATGACTGAGCCCTGTGGAACTAGCTACCAGGGATTTCAACCAAAGAAAAGAATCCCCAAATAAGCCTACTGGTCATTAAAAAGACAACAGAAAAATAGACAGACAGACAGAAGTTCACATCCTTCAACCCATCAGATCTCCAACTCTAGATTTTAATAACTCTCTAAACTACTCTAATAGAGCAGCTCAAAAAAAGTGCTGAATGGTGCTAAGTATCCAAAGAAGCATAAGACTTAGTTTCAGTCTCCATATGAAGACCACTAATCTTCATGTGGAAAAAGAGTTCACTTGGGGGAAAAAATGTTGATACTTTCTTTTAGATACCATCTGTTTCCTTATAAATACCAGAAAATGTCACCTAGTATTGTGTGACCTTCTCATAGTTCTGTAGCTAGGTGAAGAGGCACTCCAGTTGAAGAATAAAGAAGAATTTAAAGACTATTTAGCTGTCTCTTTTATTAGCAAGATGATGTATTTCCACTTTTGAATAAAAGAAAGAAGTATTTTGCCAGGCATTGTGTGTATAACATATAACTCATCAAAAATACAGTCAACAAATCTACAAGGATAAACAAAGCTTGTCAATTAATCCTTAATGAAAGCTTATACTCACCGGTACAATATCTTGTGTTTGATTGGCATCAGAGAGTCATAAATGGTTAGGGAGTCAGTGATGCAGTTATCTGCTTCAATCTGAAGGGTTACTATGGAAAGGCGAAGGAGATGGCCCACGGAGGCAATCAGCTTGAAATAGCAGATGGTTCCCCTGGAGCCAGCATGGATATCCAGAGGGAAGTGCTCATGGAGGCGATCAGCATACACATCATACATGCAAGTTGTTCCTGGAGAAATGGCACGTTTTCAACTCTGGACATTCACAACAATACTTAAATCCTTGTGGAATACAAAAAAAATAATCCTAAAAATGATTTTAAGCTAACGCAATACATGAAAGCCTGGCTGAACATGAGAACAAGGTTGGCTGTGCCACTGCTTGTTTGCATCTTAGTTACAAGTGTGTGGTCAAGAAGAAGTCTATTCACAGAAGTACAGAACATTACAAGTAGTGTTATAACTAAGTCCTTGTAGGACATAAGGAAGAATTTCTTCACTGAAAGGATTGTTGAGTCTTGGACTAGGCTGCCCAGGGAGGTGGTGGAGTCACCATCCCTGGAGGAGTTTAAGAAACATTAGATGCTTTACTTAGCGACATAATTCAGTGATATGTTAGGGATAGATATTGTTGGACTTGGTGATCTTAGAGGTCTCTTCCAACCTTTGTGATTCCATGATTAGCACAAAAGCACCACCATTTTGTATAACATGTATTCACAGTTAACAAAAGAACTGTGGACCACCCAGAGGGTGAAGTATTTCAATCCAAATATGTTTTTATATGAAATGTTGATCAAGGCAGAAATCAACTCCTCACTCCCACAGGTGTTAGGCTATTTATAATAATGTTAAAATAAAAAAAAAACAAGTTATGTTTTTTTATTACCCTGGAATTTTTAGATGATTGCTCAAACATCAGGCTTCTCAGTGTTTTATTGTGAAATGAGCTGTAAGTGCTACCGATAAATTCAGAATCACCAAAAAAAATCATCCTACTTGCATCTCGTTTTCCAGTTAAGCTGAAATAATTGTTGCTTTCAAGACAAAAGTATTGAGGTCTTTATTTCAGTTCAATGATGCAGCTCCCTTCCATCAAAAATGCCAGGGATTTTTTTGTTTGGTCATATCTAAAACTCTGAACATAGCTCTTTGACAAGTGAGAAGGAGAAAAATTAAGGAAAATAAGATCCAAAGTCAATATTTGCATTAATTTCTGCCTATTAAAAACACAAGTCTCTGAAATAGTAACTACCAATTAGAGCACTGTGAACATTCACACTATCCACTGCTGACTCAAATTAAATGTTGGCCTTTTAAGCAACAGTTAATCAAGACAGAAAGTAACAGGCTTTGTCTAACTCCTACTGCTATTTTACAGTCTTGAAATTAATGCTATGAATGCTCATGAACAATCTGTAAGGGTCACTAGTGGTGTGCTAGTGCTAGGTATGGTTGGACTTGATGATCTTAGAGGTCTCTTCCAACCTGAATGATTCTGTGTTTCTGTATCTTCATGTCAAAGGAACTTAATTGCTCTCAAAATACAGCCAAGCAATTCACTTTCTTTGGATGCTATTGCATTAACACTTTCACCATATTCTATAACCCTAAGCAGACACACTGCAACAAATGAAATTGCACCAATACAAGATTTTTCTCAACTCCTGTGGCCATCCACATTGTTGTTCCCCTGCACCTTTCCTGCATACCAGCACCGTGCTTCTCATAGATCCCAGTTGCTGCCTGTGGTTGACTACTTTGTAAGTCTTTGAAAGACACCTAGATTATGACAGGTCAGCCTTCTCCCCTTGTGTGAAAGATCCTATATGAGTGCTAAAAAAGCCTCAGCATCAATATTTGTGTTGGCCTTTTCTTATTTTCATCTCTTTTAGGGACTGCTTTCTGGAACACCTCTGCTCTGAGGACAGGCT
>VWZO01021453.1:311734-431687 GCA_013396975.1 Bucco capensis | reverse complement strand
TAACCCCCTAAATTTACCTCAGCTTTTCCCTTTGAAATGGCGCCTCTAACCCCCTAACTTTACCTCAGCTTTTCCCTCTGATATGACGCCCCCAACCCCCTAAATTTACCTCAGCTTTCCCCTCCGAAACAGCGCCACTAATCCCCCTAACTTTACCTCAGCTTTACCCTCTGATATGACGCCCCCAACCCCCTAAATTTACCTCAGCTTTACCCTCCAAAATGGCGCCTCTAATCCCCTAAATTTACCTCAGCTTTTCCCTCCAAAATGGTGCCTCTAACCCCCTAAATTTACCTCAGCTTTTCCCTCCAAAATGGTGCCTCAAAGGGGACCATAGGGGGCCAAAGGGGGCCACCACCTTTTCACATTTTTATCAGTGATATATATTTTAATTGGGAAAAGTAGTGACAAAACTGTATAAAATCACCATGCTACATGGTGATGGAGTAGAAGAGGAATCCCAGAGGTATAAAAGACTGGAAGCCAACCTGGAAAACATGATTAGTGTTTTGGGTAATCTTGGAGTTCAAACATCTGTCTTTTCTTCCAGAAAAACCTCACACCCTGGAATATTTTAGAGCTCTGTCTATCAATGCCTGCTCTGAAAATGCTGTGAACTTCTACATGCTATTTTCTGGGGTTTAAGTGTAGACATGGTCCTTCACTTTTGTCTAGAAAAGATGACTAATTGGATTTTAGTTAGAAATGTGAAGCTCTGAAAATATTATCCTGTGTTTTGCACCAAGTGTCTACAGCAAGATGGGGAATATTAATCATTGCAGCAGTCTGCTGCACACAAGTAGATTCATTTAACAGATGGAAGATTTAACTGAAACTGTGGTCATGATGAAAAACTTGGAGCAAATCCAGCACAAGGAAAATAAAGAACAAAACTTACAAAAGGAGGAACTGTGAGAAAGGAACGTCCTAAGCATCCTTCTCCTTCTTGTCTTCTTAGGAGGATACCATGGTGGGTAACCTTGGGGGAGGAGGAAGAACTCTCTCTGCTCCCTGAGGAAAAAATGGGGAACAGGGGAGTCATTAGCTCTCACCTTGGGAAAGCTGAGTCCTGCTCAGTCATTGCTTGCACTCAAGAAGACAGAGAATGAGTGGAAATCCTAGCCAACAGCACAAGGCCTATAAAGGGGCACCTACACAGAGCTCTTCAGGGTATTTTTTTTTAGTAAATCAAGACCAAAATCCTTACAGAAAGACAATTCCTTTCAGCAATCAAAGTATTACCTCATCTCTCCAAGCATTATTAAAATACCATTCCCATAATGTCAGTTGGTCTTACTACAACTAAGCAGGAAAATTTGAGTAAATGGAGTATTTCATTTGCAGCCTCACTACACAGCTAGAAATACATTAACAAGTTGTCATTCTTTAAGGATAATAAGCTGTAATATATGTTGTGGTCTTCTAGATATTTCTAAAATAGACCAATATTTCCATTTTTTAACCAAGTTATTACAGCTTTAACATATTATATGTTACTGCTGTCAGAATAAAGAACTGATCGTTTGATTTGATGGAAGGGCTTAGAAGTACCAAACAAAAATTATGTGATAACACATTATTGTGAGAATAGGAAATTCTCAGGTGAGACTGCAAATCACAAGATAATAAGCAATTAGGGTAGCAAGCAATATAAAGCCAGAGTTAATCCTCTGGCTAAATATTGTCCGGTATTTGGAGATATCTCTGAGTTGGCCAGAGTTATAAACACGGGGTTTTTTGTTTGGTTTTGTGAGGGCCAAACCATCACTTTGTATCAAAGCATCCAAGTTATCCTTGCATCACACACTAAGGTTACAAGCTTCTGGTCAAATTTTCTTTGGACACCTGCATCAGTTTTGCCAGAATTGCTTTTGCCAAGCCTTTAATGCTGTAATATTAACTACATGTATGTATGTATGTGTACATGTATGGTAGGGGATGTGGAGCTCTTTTTTCACTGTTCATTATCATGGATTTCCAAGGTCATAATGAGAAAAGAGTCAGAGATGACAATGAAATCTTCCTTGCTAAGATCACTTTCTTCTATTACAAACCTAACTTAAGAGAAAAACAGGAAGTTTCAGGTTCTCTTCTAAATGTTAACCTGTTTGTACTCTGTGGTCTAGGTATGTTTTCATCCTTTCATACTTCCTCTTAGTATTTTCCAGTAATTTATTCTAATATAAACATTAGTTTAGCATTCATTTCAATTAAAGCACTGTTCCAACTCTTTCAGTGTTGGTATTTTCTCCTTCCAAGAAGATTTTTTTCTCAGTACTACTAAGCTAAAGTTACTGTTTTTCTTTTCTTCACCTTCTCCCTTCTCTGAGAACCTCATGCAACTTTCCTTTATGGACAGAAATAATTTCACACTAGGGAACAATTAATATCATTTCAGTTCAAAGGAAGATAGAGAGCAAGAGAAGAGTGCAATGTCTATTTAGAAAGAGCATTTACATGAAAGGTGGAAACACATGAAAAGTCTTCTCTGTATAACATATTTGCTTTACAAGAATTGTATATAGTAGATTAAAAATTAACAATAACTAGAGTATATGAATATGACTTTTCACCAGTTGATCTGAATAAATCTAGAGCTTTGTAGAAAGAAATTAGTGCACATTTATTCTTATTTAGTTACTGGAATCAAAAGAAGGAACAACTGTGAGTGGAAGCCTGTGAGAAATTAAGGATAATAATGCTCAGGAGAGCACAGAAATCATAGCAGCTTCTCTTCATGCTCCCAGTGTTCTATAAAGGTTGTCACCATTTTGAACTGTTGAGGCACTTGCTCAACCTCTCGTTGGGGATGAGCCCTTCCAAGCTTGTTAGCACAGCCCAACACTGACATCTGGTGCCAGCAGAGCCATTTTACACTGGGGCAAAGATTCCGCTTTACAGCCCACTAAAGAGTTGCTAGTTTGACACTAAGATAAATCAGCACCTCCTATTCAGCACCAAATAACACCAGAGTTTGGCAACAGGGAAAAGAAAAGGCCAAGGATGTACTTAAAGCCAGGAGAAGAAAATACATTCACAGTATATTCTTCTGCAATACACTTTCCAGAATGGTGGTATGGGCTGTCATAGCTCAAAATCCTTTTAGCTTCTAAAATAGGGAGTTCACTCTTTTTCTGAGAACCATATTAGGATTATCTTTGCCAGGATGTGCAGAGCTTGCATGCTAGAAAAGCACAAGAGTTGTTTGTATTCACATTGTGGCTGGCATCAGCTTACCTTGCTTCAACTGCTACAAGCCCTACATGCCCCATTTTGTGGGCTGGGGAAATCATTCTGTGTCAGGACTTTTGGCTACTTGCCCAGAACAAATTGCCCCTAAGCAATGGGACATCCAGCCCAATCCATATCAATAAGTCTGGCACAGTTAGGGGTTTGGAGTTCAATTTTCATGCATGTTCACTTTAGAATCACAGAATTATTTTGGTTAGTAGAGACCTCTAAGATCAACAAGTCCAACTATTAACCAGCACTGCCAGGTCACCACTAAACCATGTCCCTCAGCACCACAGCTACATGGCTTTGAAATCCCTACAGNTCACCACTAAACCATGTCCCTCAGCACCACAGCTACATGGCTTTGAAATCCCTACAGAGATGGTGACTCCATCGCTTCCACAGGAAGCCTGTTCCAGGGCTTGACAACACTTTCAGTGAAGAAAGTCTTCATAAGATCCAACCTAAACCTACTCATCTCCAATTTAACAGAATCCTAGAATGGTTTAGGTTGGAAGGGACCTCTGGAGGTCATCTAGTCCAACCCCCCTGCACTGGGCAGGGACATCCCCAACTAGAGCAGCTTGCCCAGAGCCCTGGCAAGCCTCACCTTGAATACCTCCAGGGATGGGGCCCCAACCACCTTCCTGGGCAATCTGTTCCAGTGTTCCACCACCCTCGTGGTAAGGAACTTTTCCCTAATATCAAGTCTAAATCTCCCCTAGCGCAACTTGAGGCTGTTTCCCTTTGTCCTATCGCTTGTTAGTTGGGAGAAGAGACCAACCCTCACATCTCCACAACCTCCTTTCAGAGAGTTCTAGAGAGTGAGAAGGTCTCCCAAGGCCTTTTCTTGCAGGCCAAAGCCTGTCAATACCAAGAATATCAAAGACAGGCTGTCAAATAAGAGAAGATGATCCTAAAGGGAATCCAATTAGTGAAGATCTAATACAACAGAGCACAGTGACTGTCTTAACTAATAAGGAACTAATTTTTTACACTTAATTTGGTTTTGCTAGCTGGTAGCTCAAATATGTCCACAAATGATGCACAAACCTGCCACAGTAACAAGTCAACTTCACTATTTTCTCATGCAACTAGCCAACAGAGAACTACTTCCAAAGCCTAGCTGCTCTGTGCATCAAAACAGTTTGCAGCATGTTCTCATTCCCATAAGGCATTCTGCAGCCAGCAGACTGTTGTAGTAATATCATTTGCAAGAACAGACTGGGAAAAAATGGCTTATTATTATTGTATCTTTGTGCCAGCACAGACAGCATCCTAACTTTCCAGATGTTTCTGATTTCTTTATTCTAAACTGCACTTGGGCTTTTGGTATTTCTAGAATGTGAAGGTTTCAGACAAAGATGTTTCTGTTACCTTCAAAAAATCCGGTGTGACATTTCCTCAAAATATCTGTGATTATACGAGTAAAGCTTGATTGTGAGCAACACACCAAGCCACTATCCAAAGTGAACACTTTGGGCAATTCTTGTAACTCCATCTCCTTAAAAAACATGGAAACAGTAATAGCTCTGCAAGTTCCATGAATGGAAAAACATTCATTACGTGAAGTTCTGTGGTTTAGGGAGGGAGAGTTGTGCTTGTGAGCACAACTGGGCAGCCTGTTCAATGCTTAACCATTCTGGCAGGGAAGAAATTGATCTCAATATCCAACCTGAACCTCCCCTGGTACAACTTCAGACTGTTTCCTCTCATCCTGTCACTTGTTACCCAGGAGAAGAGACCAACTCCCACCCCTCTACAATCTCCTTTCAGATAATTGGAAAAAGCAAGAAGGTTTCCCCTGAGCCTCCTCTTCTCCAAACTAAACAAGCCCTGGTAGCAATGGCAGAATCATCTGCTGTGTGAGAAGTGTATTGATTGGTAAACTGCATGGCGGGGATGAAAGCCTGGAGGTTATCTATGCCTGGAAAGCTTTATTACATCCATGTGAGCACAGTAACCTGCAGAGAATGGCAAGAGTTGTCCTAGGTTTGACTTCCTAAACAGTCAGGGAAAGTATTTCCTTACCTCTTTAGAGCTTCCCTTTCTGAAAACAGATTTCTAGCATACTTCAAGAAATAAGACACATAACACTGGATTTTCTGCCACTGCTATTCATGCATTCCTCCTGCTTTACTCCCTGACATTTGACACAGAAGCCCGAAGAAATTAAGTTTCATGTGGCATCTGTTGCAGAATATAAAAATTTAGTAAACAATAGATTTTTTTTTCCCCCCTTATTTGAACCATGTGTGTTCTGCTCTCTAATCTCCCACACATGGTACTTTTCTTGTTACATAGCTGCAGCATCCACTACTTTTAGGGAGTTATATATGTGTGTTTTATGAGGGAACAAGACAGTAGTATGAATACAAGAAAACATCTTTAGAACCAACTTGAAGGGTTGTTTATAAATGATAGGGAAACACAAAGCTACCCGGCACTGATGTATACACATAAAGGCTGTTAAGCACAACAGAGCAACTACCTGACTACAGCAAGACAAGGCCAGACAAATTCATCTCCTGATTCTTTTTGAACATATTCAACATTTGTAAGTGTTCAGAGAAGCAGTTCCATTATTTTGCACATTCATTACCAGGCTGCTGTTGCTTTCTTTGTTTTCAATATAGAGCTTGCAAAAAAACTCTAAAACCAAAATCAGTCATGTTCTTTAACACCTGTAAAAATACTGCAATTACTCGATGCCTAGGAGAGTGGGTCAGGAGAGAATATTTGAGCACAGATAAAAGATATTTCCTTTGGCTACAACATATTTCTTTTTATTACATACATATTTGAGGGCCTTTAGTCAAATCCTGCAAGTAGTTTGAAAGAGGCCTCAGAGTAAGAATTGGTCAACTGGGTACAAGAAAATCTATGTGGTTCCTCTGATGTAGGATTAAATGAATTAAGGGTGTAAATATATTTCAGAGAGGTACTACTTAGAAGCATTTTGTTGTTTAAAAATGGGTTTGATTTACAGATATAAAGGGTTTTGAGAATTACATTAAATTTCTGTGGCCATAAATATCAGATAGCAACAAGAACAATAGAAAACTCTGCCTAGTACAACAGCAGCCACCACTAATATGTGTTTTGAGTGAATTCTTAAGGTATTATGTCTTTCTGTAAGGGATTTCAAATCCAGCTTGCAACACAGAATCACAGAATCATTAAGTTTGGAAGAGACTTCTAAAATCATCAAGTCCAACCATACCTATCATTCGCATACCACTAAACCATGTCCTTAAGTAGGACATCTAAATGTTTCTTAAACCCCTCCAGGGATGGTGACTCCACCACCTCCCTGGGCAGCCTAGGCCAAGACTTAACAACCCTTTCAGTACAGGAATTTCTCGTTATGTCTAACCTAAACCTCCTGTGGTGCAACTTGAATCCATTCTCTCTCATCCTCTCACTATTAACACTGGAGAAGAGACCTACACAAGCACATATACACTTTGATGGCTTAAAAGAAAATGAAATAATCAGCACACTTTCATGCACTAAAGTGATATCCTTCCATTTTTAAATCTAAGCATACCTCTGCAAGCTTAACATTTTTAGTTAGCAGTTTTCAGAGGAAGAATATTCATTTTAGTGCCCAAAGAAAGGGGAGAATTTTGAGGCTGTTTCTTGATGTGTTTCCCGTATCTTACACACATATATGCTTTCCCAAATATATATGAGGAAATCATCACTTCAGATGTGAACAATGCAGATTAAAATGAAGTTTTACCTCCACATCATTTTAGACAGCCTTGAGAAGCACCTACAGAACAAGCTGAAATATATGAGTGACTTTTAACCATGTCAGGTGAACAGATCCATCATAAACTTCTGATACAAGCAAACTAGTCAGAACTGATTTTACCACTACTAGACTCTAGTAAACCAGCTTAGCCTTATTCAGAATGAAAAAAGAAATCCAGTCCAGATAAAGAAATATTAGTGTAACTAGTAAATCCTACTGCTCCATTATGTTTCCATCAAAATTCTCTTGTAGATTATTAGGCTGCTTGTAAAAACAAAAGTTCAAAGAGATTCAACATATGGTTTGCAGATCAGATAGGTCACAGCTTTGTAGTTAGGGGGTTTGGTTTGAGTTTAAGTAACAACTTGTACTTCATAGACCATGTTTATGAATGCGCATAGGCCTAACCATCTGGTGTATAAGCTGAGTCTAATTTCTGTACCTTTATCCAGCTAGGCTGATATGTTACCATTTTGCTGTTGTCAGTTTATGAGGTTTTCATTAAGATGTCAATCATTCCCATAGCTAACAAAGCCTGAGATAGGAGGGGATAACTTCTGCCTTTAGATACTCATCTGAGTATAGTTACACATAGAAGGAAAGAACAGTTCAGTTATTAACCTTCTTGTCATATGCCTGATTTTTTACAAACCTGTGGCAAAGTCTAGATTCATACTTGTATTGAGAGTTTCTTTGGAACCAGAGGTGAGATTACAAAACCAGAAGGAGATTTTTAGCAGTAATACCACATCTTTTGCCAGGATGGAAAGAGAGAGCTGGAATAAATACTACTGACTGTTTCAAAGACTGGTAGAGATGAAAATGTTGTTTGGGTTGTGTTTTTTTTACCCTGCTTGGATTAAGCTTTGTGAGCACAGACAAAAATACCAGCAAGTTGCTGCTGATTCAGATATAAGCAGATTTCAACTCCAAAGTGAAATGCAATGTGTATTTCAACTTCCTTTCTGTAACTGAAACAACAGAAACAGATCACAGGAGGACAGAGAGTATACAGAGCTAATCTTGAGACTTTTCACACTGAGTAAAGTTCAAGACTGAAGAAAACTTATTAAAAATTTCCTGGAAAAGGGTTTTGAGAGCTCCATGTGTAACTCCATGCTGAGAAAGAGGGAGAGACACTGCCAGTTGTCCTCCATCAGCATCTCCAGACATGTGCAGGAATCATAGAACAGTTACAGCTGGAAGAGACCTTGAAGATCATCGAGTCCAGCCTTTTTCCTAGCCCTATCACCCCACTAAATGATGCTCCCCAGGAGGCTAAGTCTTCAACACTTGCAAGTTATTTTCAGCTCTAGGACTCCATCATTCCCATTTTCATTACCTGATAGCACTGTCTGAGATGCTACAGATTTAACAACTCTTTTCACAGAGGCCTAAGAAAAAAATTCACGAGCACTTGTGTCAAAGACTTGGGCAGATTGAAAATAAATAGTGCTCCATGCTGCAATAAGAGTGATTTCTGGTTTAGAATTCATATCTATATAAATTTTATATATGTACTTTAAATATATATATAAGCTCCATTAATAAGCTAAAAATTGGGTTCTGTATTGCCGCCTCTGCTTTGCAGTCATGTTTCTAAAGCAGAAACTGTAACTAGAAGATTAAAGGAGTTATGGAAAAACTGACCTTTCCTTTGAAAAAAATCCACTGGCTTATTTTAGGAATGATTTAACTGGCAGTTGCTCCACTTGGCCTTTTATCTGTTCCACAGCACAAACGCTGACAGTCTAACACTCTCTTTCTCTCACTTCTGGCCAGTTCAAAGTGTATATTTTCCATGTCATTCTGGTTTGGACTGATGTCATGGCTGCCACTCCAGCAGATCCATTAAAAAACTAAAACATACACATTCTGAACTTAAGCTGTTATCCAAACCAGATCCATGTGCATGCAGAAGCTAGGCCACCTTACAAATAGGGCTTGTTGTACAGCATCTGTTTTACTGTAGATTCTTAACAATTCAAAGCACAGGGCTATTGCAAGAATACCAGATTCTCCCACACACTCTAACTGCAGCTGTAGCCATAAAAGCTTAATAAATTAATGCAGCTGTAATAGTTTCCACAAGCACTATTACACTGACATTCTGTTTTATTTTGTTCTAACACAAGATTAAAGAGTGACAAGGCTGCTGCTTGAATAAAAAAGCATATTTAAGGCATCACACTAGGACTAAAATATAGAGTATTTCTTCTTACTTTTATTAAAATTCAATCCACAGCCTCAAGACTCCTGACTGCACAATGCCTGGAGGCTCCCCTCAAATTCGCTAAAATTGAGAATGCTCTTGTGTGGAGAAGATCAAAAGGAATTCATTCAGGTTAGATGGAAGACTCTCTTGCTTGAGTAGTTAGTAATTAGTATATTATTTCCTTTAAAAAATATGATGTCACATTCTAGAAAGCAGAGCCTGTGTTTGCAGGACACAGGCTTAAGAGAAACAGTAAACCTTAAAGCAAACGGTAATTTACTCTTAACATGGTAAGGTCTCCTGGATCTGAAAAGCACAGCTGGAAATGGGTTGAAGGACACTTATTTTCATGAAAGGGAGGCAAAAGACTAAGTGCTTCATTAAAAACAAAAATGTCACTGTTTTGTTTTCAATTAACTGACCAACATAAACCTTACTGAACAGCTGGGTATGAGTCTTTAGGCTCCAGCCACTTCTATACCAAAGCATCTTTCAGTGTATGGGGAGCTGCTTTGTGTGAACTCATTCAATCAGGGCTGTCCTCTGAATCCAAAAAGAGGAGGTGGCACAGAGAAAGCAGAGGGATGGATTTTGAAACCATGTAAATAGATAAAGTTGAACTAATACACAAGAGGGAATAGTATGATCTGATGCAAGTTCCTTAATGTATCTCACAGGTGTACTCTTCCTAAAGCTCAGACAGAGGGGGATGTCCTTTAGCACCTGCTACAGTGACTACTAAGCAGCTACCAGTATAAACATACATATATTGCTGTACACAAACTCCATCTTCCTCATACTCCCATTCTGAGAGCTAATTTATTAACCACCAGTGTGTAACATGAGGTGCTCAACAGTTAGCTCAGTGGAAAAAGTGATCAAATTGTTCCTCTGCCTGCTTCCAGAAGACTTGTAAGCTGCCAAAGGGGAGCATACAGCAGCCATGTAAGTTGATCATATTCTATAGATCCTGTAAGGAGCACAGAGTGTCCCAGTGAAAGCTGTAGGTGAGCAGAAATAAGGTCTTGACAGGTGCAGACCAGTTAAATTAGCACTCATCCTACTGAGGTTAGCAGTTTGAACTTTGTTTGAACAGGAACTAGGATTTCTAAGGCAAACCAAGACAAGAAACAAACAAATAAAAAGCTGCAGTGAGGTTATTTTTCTATCTCCTTTCTGTCTACACTCATTTACAGGCATTTCAGATTAGTCCTCCTAGCCAAAAAGTGTCCAGTACCTTCCTTCCCTCCTCCCATCATGACCTCCCCAGCTCTGGGTTGATACTGAAGCACAGCCACATTCATTAAGTCAGCATAAGGTGCTTCAGCGTATATTAAACTTTCTCTCAAAGTGTAGAAGAGCCTCAGTATCACCTAGAAAATTTAGATGCACTATGAGATAGTAACATTTGTCCCAAGCAAAAATTAGCCAAATCAATTCTAGGTAAAATTCTAACTTAATGCAAGAATGAGTTTCACAGGAAACAACTGAAACTGAGTAACAATGACAAATGCTCATCATGTGCCACTTTTCCATCAGAATTGAAGATGCAGTTATCAAGTCCACTTATAGTCTGATCTTCACACTTCAAAACTTGCTTCACATGCTTAGTAACCCACTTTTTATGTCAGCTTCTCTGTTTAAATTAAAAAGTCAGTTCATAGATAAAATACAATTGCATTATTTTCTTCACTTCATAATTCCCAGTCAAAACATTTCCAGCACTTCCATTTCTAATGGAATAGCCTAATGAAAGCACCTGAAAACAGACAGAATAGAATCAAAAAATCATTTTGGTTGGAAGAGACCTTTCAGATCATCAAGTCCAACCACTGTTCTCCATATTATCCTCAGAGAAAAAGAGCTGATGTCCTCCCAGTCTGCATGAAACTGCCAGTGGCAAGGTCGTCTCCTCAGAAGGATTATCACCAAGCTCTCTCTCAGGTAATTTCACTTTAAGTAAATTGCACCATCCACAGGCAATACAGAAGTAAACCTCTGCAAACCTCCTTCTGTTCTCCCATTCAGGCTAAACAGTACATACACCTTAAGTAATTTGTCCATTTTGATGGAATTGCAGCATGGTTGCGTGTGATTCTGTGACTATTCAGTGCAAAGTCACGTGCTCATAGAATCACAGAATCATTAAGGTTGGAAGAGAGAGACCAAGTCCAATCATACCTATCACTCCCATACCACTAACCCATGGCCCCAAGTAGAGCATCTAGATGTTTCTTAAACCCCTCCAGGGCTGGTAACTCCACCACCTCCCTGGGCAGCCTGGGCCAAGAATTAACAACCCTTTCAGTAAAGAAATTTCTCCTTATATCTGAAGTTTGTATTTCATACTTTGTAGTATTTCATACTCTGTGCTGCAGTAAGATTGCTAATGAAGAACCTTTGGGAAAGATGTCAAGACCTGATATATGAGGCCTCTCTTTGCTGCTAGGAAATACTACATTTCTTTTGCTTGTGGGCTAATTAGTAGCATCCAAGAAGGAGTAAACTGTATGAAATGTCACTCAAACCATTTAAAATGGTATTCTCCTCTTGCATCACTTGCCTGGTTTTAAAATCAATCTGAAAACTCCAAATGCACAAAGGCCAAAGTTGTTTCCTTCTGTGGGCCTGAAGCACACCCATTCAGCCAAAGTGCAGCTGTAAGCACATTTCAGCAGTTGCCATAAGGCTGACTGAAGCCTGGCTTTCTAGAGCTGCACAGGAAACCTTTGTTGTATTTGGCAGCCACTCTCTGGTGGAGCTCTCAGGATTTTCAGACATAATTGCTCAATAGAGGAAGAAAATTTAGCCAAAAAAGTCAATTGCAGATAGCTTTGCTATTTTCCTTTGACAGCCTAGATTATTTAATAGTGCAAATGAACCTTTGTGCCTGCTCCTCAGAGTTCCTGATCAAGTTCCTGATAACTTAAGAGCACAGATTCCACACCAGTCAGTGTGTGGCTAACAAACAATACATTTTATACAGAAATTGAGTATTTAGCAAACTCTCTGCCTTCTCAGCCAAGTACTTCAGCTCCTCCTATACCATCACGTAGAAGAGACTAAACATTTGCAATGCCTTTCTCTGCTGCACCCAGAAGTGACTGGAAGCACTGTGGTAACAATATACCTAGCCTCAGGGGGAAGGGAGGGCCTCACATTGCTCAACAGCTAGTCTGCTGGCTGACCAAAGAGGAGGCTTTAACAGCTCTGGCAGGAGCTCCGTCTGGCCTTTCACAGCCAGGAACCATGAGTTCTCCTCAATGAGGATGGCTGTAAGTCTTAGGGAAGAGTGGAGGCAAAGTATTTATCCACAAATGTCAAATATAATCTTGTTGAATCATCTTTGAAATAGCAAATATCTGCATGATGTATCAATAGAACTGATAAAAGTAGGCAGATGGCAGAATCTTACTGTGATTAAAGGACATTAGCTACCTAGACATCAATTAAGGCAGCAAAACAGCAGGACACACCATCCACTAGTTTGTGGAATTTGTTGGGGACGTTTTTCTTCAGAGACAGAGGAAACTGGTAGGGAATGTCTGTTTCTTTATCCAGAGCAAGCCATGAATAAAATACAGTGAGGGCAGGAGAATGCATTGAAAGGAAAGAAAAAGAAAGAAATAGACCAGCAAAAATAAGCAAATAATTCCCATTAAAACCTCTGGAGGGAAAGGATTTAGAGGAACAGGTGTATTGGGAACATTCTTTCATGGGAATAACAAGTCTATGCTTGCTTTCTCAACAAAGTAGTGCAGATATCTTATCCTAATAAACTAATGCAAAAGAACTCCCATTTTTCTCACTGAGTTCTAAGCGAGACTTTACACAGGGACACTAAAAGCTGCACCACGACCCAAATCTCTTTGGCCTGCCTTCTCCTGCTCACAGGGCACATAAGTCACTACTGGACTCTGGGGTTCCTGTTCTTGCTGGAATGAGATGGGACTGAAAAAATTGAGGGATTATCAGGAGTAGGGAAGGAACACAAATCAGATGAAAAGAGAACAGTAAAGCTTACAATCTGTTGCTTTGTGGTTGGAAACACTATGAGCAGGAGAACACTGTTTACACAGAGTAAGGCATGGTTACAGCTGGTTTGTATCAGAGGAAAGGCAATGCACATTTGTTAAACCACGAGCACAGGCCTTCTCAAAGACTGAGAGTCTCTCCTTTTAATCCAGAATCTTTCTGTAAATATTGCAGTACTCACCTTCCCTAGCTGGACAAACCTTGGTCTCCTTTGTTAGTGGTAAGGAGAAAAAATAAAAACAACCCCAAAAACCCAACAAACCTAAAAGATATCGTGGAACAGGAAACCCTAGAGATTCAGCAACTGCTCAAGGGGTAAAGAAGCTCCTGAGGCTCATTTGATCCCCATTCCTCTCAAACTGTATCCCTGCTTACTAACAACCACTATTTCAAGGGAACAAAGCCCTGAAGCAAGATCTGTACAGACAATAATATATTTGCAAAGTCTGTCTGTCTTTTTATAGCAGATTCTTTGCACAGAACAATTTCAGGTCAGAAAGAAGTTGAAGATGCAGGCTCCATTTTGTTCACTTACAAGGCTTCTCAGTGTCATTACCTCTCTACTAGGGAACTAATATCTCCTCATAAAATGATGGTGACAAGTTCTAACCAGCTCCAGTGACAAATATACTTCACTAGTTTGAGTATTTCCTGGCCTATATTTCCAAGACACTTAGAGAACTTACAAAATCAAACTATTTATAATCAAGAACTTTGTAATGTTGAATAGTCTCATAACCTACAAAAGAGTACATTAAAATTAACTATTTAAAATTAAACTGATAGTAATTACTTTCACATTTTTCCAGGGACCACAGCATGCAAAGAGATTAAGTTACTTAAAATGCCAATTTCAGAATCACTACTGAAATTATCATTTCCATTTATAAAGCCTGCCTCTATCATTCTTGCCATATGCTAACTTAGCCCCTCAGTTCAGAGATGTCTCAAAGCAAAACCTACTGGGAAAACAATAGTTTAAATTATTTACATAGGTTTTAAATAAAAAATACTAGTTGAAAGACTTTTCTTATCTTTTGCACCAAGAGGCACTGGTTCATTATGATTTCAGTAAGAAAGATTTTCAGATTACCTAAGTTATCACTTAAAATGCTATTTTTAAGAGCTAACACTGGAAGAAGAGACTAATATAGGTATCTTAAATCCCTCTAAATGGTGAGAACCCCTGCTGGTACAGAACCAAACAGGTTTGTTTACCTTTTCATTCTTATGTTTGATGACACATTGATGCTTTTACGGTCTCACATAGGATACTATCACCCTGCAAGAGCAGGATCACTTAGATGAAGTTGCACGGGATGGAGTCCAGTTGGGTTTGGAAAATCTCCAGAGGTGGAGACTCTACCACCTCTCTGGGCAGCCTGGGCCAGTGCTCTCCCACCCTCAAAGGAAAAAAGTTCCTCCTCATGTTTAGATGGAATTTCCTATGCTCAAGTGTGTGCCCTCTTGTCCTGTCACTGAGCACCACTCAAAAAAGCCTGGTGCCATCCTCCTGACCCCCACCCTTTAAGTACTGATAAGCATTGATCAGATCCCCCCTCAGTCTGCTCTTCTCCAGCTACCCAGCCCCAGCTCTCTCAGCCTCTCCACAGAAGACAGGTGCTCAAGTCCCCTAATCATTTTAATGGTCCTTCTCTGTACCCTCTCCAGAAGTTGCCTATCCTTCTTAAACAGGGGAGCCCAAAACTGGACACAATCCTCCAGCTGTGGCCTCACTACTCACCATCTTCCCTCTGGCTGCAGCAGGTGCAGCAGCCAAACCGAAGCATGTCATTTATGGCAAGGCTGGGCTGGAACAGAGATCTCTCAGGGACAGCACAGCTGAAGCAAGTTCCACTTTCCTGGTATACTGAGCTTTACAGTGCGAGCTTTTAACGTCGCAGCCGTTCTTCTAGCCCCCTCTGGTGCCCATGGCAGCTACGAATCACTTCGACTGGGGACATTAGCTTACATAGCAGTCTTCCTCTCTAGAGGAGCTACTTTCCCAACCTGAAAACTACTGATGTGCTCCTCTGCAGGAGCCTTCCAAAACAGCATGTGTCCCTGTCACATGCTGAGCTCTAATCTCTCTCCTCTTACATTTTCGTTCAGTCAATAAATGAGATGCTAGTTTCCATGTACCACAGGATGGAAAATAATGTCATTTCCTTTTAAAGAAATGCTTTCTCCAAACTGGAAATGAACATACTAATTCACTGCCCTTGCTTTAAGCAAGTTGACAGTGGCAAATCATTCTTTGAGGCAGTCACATCACCTAATAAATGATAAGAGTTCTCAAATCAGCTCATCTCTAATTTCATTACAGAAGACTCCAAGGCATACATTTCAGAACCCTAATCTACTCTCTGCAATCTACAAGCTAGATGAGAAAACTCCCACCAAATGGAAGCCCTGTCAGTGATATCTTCTATTATTCTGATTTATGACAGAAAGACAATCAAGATGAGTTTTGAAACAGATCAAATCTGGCAATGTACCAGATAAACTAAATTTCAGCCAACAGGGATCTATCTCAATGTTAAAGGTGTGTACCAGCAAGGGACCTGATCACAGCTCTCTCTGAGCAGCCTTCAGAACAATGATATACCCAGCTGGATAGTCCGGTAAGGTGCAAGGCTGAGATGAAACAAGGTCCAAGGAAGTGTAAGAAATCTGATGAAAAGAAAGTCAAATAGAAAATATAATTAGCACTTCAAAGAAGTTCTTGTCCTAAATTGTGTTACTGCCTTCATGAATTATAATGGCATAATAATATGTCACACCCTTGCCTCAAGGGACTGTCCTGCTCCCTTGGAGCCAGAGCCGAGGCTTTTTCCTGATCACTCTTACACTGCATTATCTGCAAACAATAAGATAGATGACTTTTGCTCCTTACACACTTGAATACCATAAACCAGATACTTTCAGCATCTCCTACTACCTCAACCCTCCAAAAAACTGATACAGGTGATTTGGGGTTCTTTCTACATCTGTGCACCAAGCCACATTTCCCCCTACTTAAAAATGCAGGTTAAGGCAATGAACTAAAATGCTAAGTGAAGTTAAAATAACAAGAACAAAATACACAAAGGACTCCTAGGAAATTTATGGCAATCATTTTAACTTTGAATGCACAAATCCTTTAGACTTTTTTAGGTGAAACTCTGGGAAAACTGTCAGTTGTTTCATGAAGTGAGAGCTGACTGTAAGTTGTATACATAAGGTTACATTCATCAAATGTAAAATCAGGTTTTCAGGATCAAATGTCTTTATTCATAACCTCATAGAAGGAAGACACTCAAATGCATGAAAAATATGGCAGTATAAGTTCAAATAAAAATGTACAAAGAGAGGAATAGACAAGGAACATACAGCATAGGATAGGAGCAAAGATAGCCAAAGCAAACCATACTCTGCAGAACAGTGCAGTACCAGTGCAGAACACGACTCACTCACACCACAGTCACTGCTTGTTTTCCTTTTCACATTAGAAGCCACTAATGCAGTTAAAATTCACGTGATTTCAGTAGCAAAGGACCATTTGGTAGGAGATACAGGGTTTTTTTCATCTGTAGTTTCACTGCCTAATTGTTCTAAGTAATGCTGTCCCAAGATATTAGTAGTGCTGTTCTAAATCTGGAATATTACAGTGAATTGGATTGTGTCCTGTAGTAGACCTGATATTTACCCTCCTGGTTTGAGGATAATCTTGAGTTCTACATGGTTTATTATCTTTAAAGCTTAGGACTGACTTCTTAAAAATCTAAAATTAAATGTCTATTACAACAGTATAAAAAAACCATGCACATTAAGATGCACATGGTATTTGCCTTTCTCCATCAAGCACGAAGTTGAACACAACAAGTTTCTGGGTTTTAACTAGGCTTGACTAGATTTAGTGTAGACTCAGACTAAAGAGATAATATTCCTCCTGTTCACATCATTAAAGGGACTCTCTTTTCCTCGAGACATTGCTTTTCCCCATGACAGAACTCCAGTGGCTCAGAACTCCCTCACATCCTGCTGTCCCACACAGGAAGAGTATGAAGACTGCATCTCCCTTCACTTGCTAAAATATTTACCAGAAGGAAAGGCTAACACCCAACAACTGCTAAGAGGCAGGACTTCTGCTCTCAGCTCCAGAAAGTTGAATTGTTAAAGCATTTGAGATGAGGAGCCAAGTTTCTAGATGCATTCTGCTCTCTCACACCTGTACCAGGTTCCCTACAACCACAACTACTCTCCCTGTTTGATCCTCACTTAACCTCCAAACTAGAATGAAGTCAGCAGTTAAGACAAAAGGAGGTAACTTGGCCCTACAGCAGGACAATCACAACTAGCTCTCGGAAGGCACCTGTTACTCTTACAGTTATTTTAAGTAGGACTGGTTAAAAACCAACGCCATGCATACCAGAGATTGTTTCAATGGTGTAAACAGCAGCCAAACCCACACAGCTGGTCAAGAATTGTTCCTGCTATTCTCCAGCAGAAGCGACGGGCCAAGATACCATAAATCATGCCTTATTCCAGACATCCAAATCACTTCTGACAAGTTTTCCTTCAGCCATGAGAACATTCTGTCCTCAGGAACTAAAGCAAACTGACAAATCCTCCAGGACTGTGAATAACAGGTTTTTCACGACGCATACCTATCTCTTTCTCCTGCACAGCCTTTTCTGCCCACTTAAAGCAGTGAGGAATGGGTTTTCCCCTCAGATTACCCGCGCAATTCCAGTTCCAGCGGCCTGGGCCACCCTCTGTAGCATCGCCTCCTCAGCCACCTTCCCTCCCTGAGGAGACCTGTGTGCTTGCGTGAACTCCAGCGAACCAGAGGCAGCCGGTCCCGCTGGAACTGAGCGGTGCCGCTCCACCTGGGATTCTCCTTCAGCACGGGAATGGAGGAACACACCCAGAACCACAGGAAGTTTCTGCTGGAGAGTTTTACCTCACGGCGCGCTAGCAGCACCCATCCTGCGCCTCTGAGGGCGGCAGAAATCCCCGGAGGCGGCGCGAGGGCGCACGAGCAGCCCGCCCACCGCGTGAGGGAGCACGAGCAGCCAATCAGCGGCGGCGCGAGCCCGCTCCAGCCCCCCCCTGCCGGCAGCGGGCGGAACTCACAGAGGAGCTCGCCCCACTCAAACCTCCGAGCACCATAGAGTCGTGATGGGAAGGGAGGGAGAGGCTAGAGCGGCCGCGGGGTTCACGGGTAAAAGGTCGCCGCTTCCGCCCAGGCAAGATGGTGGCGCCGGCGTCGCTACGCGTGGTGCGATGTGGCGGCAGTACCCTCCACGGGGCCAGGGCTGTTTTCTCCGCCGATTCCAAGTAAGTGGGGTAGGGTCGTGGGCTTTCCACCCGTGGGAGGGGAGCTGCTGTGCTCTGCAGCTGCTGGCTGATGTCACTGCGGCCTGCTGCTTGGGCCCTCTCGCCCGCGGGCGGCGGGTAGTGGACCTATGAGGAACGGCTAAGGGAGCTGGGGTTGCTCAGTCTGGAGGAGACTCAGGGGAAACCTTCTCTCTCTCTACGACGACCTGCAAGGAGATTGTAGCAAGATGGGGGTAGGTCCCTTCTCCAGGATTAACAGTGAGATGACAAACTTAGGAACTGATCTGTTGGAGAACAGCCCTGGGGAAAAAGCTCTAGGAGTGCTGGTGGCTAGGAGGATGCCCATGAGGCAGCAANGTCCCTTCCAAGCCCTAACATTCTGTGATTCTGTGACAAGAGGAAATGGCCTCAAGTTACACCAGGGGAGGCTTTGATTAGATAAAGGAGGAATAGTTTTGCTGAAAGGGTTGTTAAGTCTTGGCCCAGGCTGCCCAGGGAGGTGGTGGAGCCACCATTCCTGGAGGTATTTAAGAAACATACAGATGTTCTATTTAGGGGCATGATTTAGTGGTGTGAGAGCGATAGGTATCATTGGACTTGATGAGCTTAGAGGTCCCTTCCAACCTTAATGGTTTTGTGATTCTCTTTCGTTTTCCTCCTCCTTCCCCAGGTACCTGCTGTGTGCCTCGGGTGACTTTGTGAAGCTGTACAGCGTGGGCACCGAGGAGACACTGCGCTTGATGGGAGGCCATGCCAACCTGGTGACAGGCATCCAGCTCAACCCCCACAACCACATGCAGGTTGGCAAGGGGAAGGGCTGCCTGTGTGGAGGGTGCTTGAGGTGCTTCTCTCCCCTCCTCAGCTGAGCTTATGTGGCTCTGCAGGGGCTGTTGTGGGTGTTTGGGGGTTGGCTGGAGTTGGAGGAGGAGCTGGAAGTGATGATGGCATTGTTGAGATAATGTTGCTCAGAAATCTGCTCGGAAAAGTAAATGTTGTGTCCAAACCAGGACAGGTCTGTATATAAATGAGTGTTATTTGCCCAGATGGACTGCACCTGCATGTTATCTATGCAAAATCTGATGCAGATGCTAATAGATGTTCACATAATGGATATCTTTGCATGCTCTGGTAGTCTCAGGTGATTAAACACAAATACCTCTTGTTTCTTTCACACTCTGTAAAACTAAACTAATAGCATGTTTCTATTCCACTTTCTTGGAAGGCAGCACAGAGGTGGTCTGTGTCCTCTTGTTTTGACAATTCAGCCATTCAGAATTGCAGTTCCATTGATCCTTCAACTTTAAAGCTGGGATTTTATATAAAAGCAGCCTTTAAGATAGCACTTTTAACAGATACCTTTTTTTATTCTCTCCTCAGCTCTATTCTTCCTCTCTTGATGGCACCATTAAGCTGTGGGACTTCATGGATGGGATTCCCATTAAAGTATGTTGAATTCCTCCTGTTGAGCACATGTCAAAGTTATTCTTGAACCACTGATAGTAGAATAAAACATTTCTGCAGCTCTTAAAACAAATTGATCAGAGACTTCTTTTGCCATTAACACAGCCTGAAAAATATCTAAGTATCTATAAATAATAATATGAATATCTATTTATGGCAGTAATAGAATGTGACAACCGATGTGTGTGTCACTGCAGAAGGTCATGATGATGCTTTACAACTGAGAATTTGAATTACATCAAAGTTGCTTTAAAGCACCTATTTTTCTTATTGTAAGAGCTCAGCGTTTTTCACTCTTGAAAACCATACACACAAATGTAATAATTATTGACTTGTTTCTCTTTTTATGTAATAATTATTGACTTCCTTCTCTCTTTTCTTCTTCAGACTTACACTGTAGGATCCAAACTGCTGGCACTGTACACACTTCCTAGTTGGGAGGACTCAGTGTTTGTTATAACCCCAAAGAGTGGTGAAGGAGGTACAGTATGATTAGTATCATCCTTGTCCTTGAAGTCATTCTGTGTCTTTAGACACTGCTGTATTGCTACAAATGTCACTTCTGAGCAAGAGCAAGTATTAGGCAACTTTGTTTGGTCTCTGCCCACAGTTGCACTGGTATCCACTATCTATTCCTCAGCCTTCAATAATGGAGGAGACTGTGGCAGGAGGAAAGGCTGAGAGCCCTGGGGCTGCTTTGCCTGCAGAAGAGCAGAGCCAGAGGGGAGCTGCTCCATGCTGAGCAAGAGCTGAAGGGTGCAGGGGGCAAGAGGCTGGGGCCACACTCTGCTCAGGGGTGCCCAATTACGGGACAATGAGCACAAACTGGAACCCAGCAGGTTCCAACTGATTATGAGGAGAAACTTGGCTGTGAGGGAGCAGAACCCTGGCCCAGGCTGCCCAGAGAGCTTGTGGAGTCTCCTTCTCTGGAGAGATTCCAAGGGCAGCTGGAGGTGATGCTGGGCAAGCTGCTGTGTGTGACCTTGATTTAGCAGGGAGTTTGGACTAGATGATCCCCAGAGGTCCCTTCCAGCCCCCACCATGCTGGGATTCAGTGAACCAAAATATCTGAAACACTTATGTTTCTAAAGTTTGTACCAACTTATATTGCAAGGTACTAAGATGTTAATTTGAAGGTAGAAGGGGTGTAGATCTCCTTTTGAAGGGATGGGCATAAACTTTGTTCCTAAAACAGCTTTTTCTTTGCTCAGATACATACCAGCTGGTCTCAGTTAAGCTGCCAAAAGGAGCAGGCCAGGATTTGGAAGCCAAGGAAGTGTCAGTGATTTTGAATGGTGTGGATGTGTCACCCAAGTGTATTGCATTTGGAAGAGAAGTATGTTCACCTTTGGGGTTTTTCCTTCTGTTGGGTGTTGGTTGGTTGGGCTATTTTCCCCCTCAGATGCTTTTCTAAAAGCACTGAAACAAAACTGAAGTTAAAGCAATCTGTCTAAGACTTTATAAAAAAGAAATAACAGGAAAACATTTCTACTTAAATCAGCTTATCTGTTGTTTCCAACTTCAAGAACTTTGTAACAAAACATGATTTGATTTGCAAAACCATCATCTCGGTGTCCTACCTTGCTGTTTAACAGGGTGAATATGTGGCATCAGTGAAGGAGGTTCATCTCCAAGTTTATTTCTTTAAACAGAAACATTTGAACAGGTAAGACTGGAAAAAAAAAGTCCAGTATATCAGAGGTTCATTAACTGGTGATGTGTGCACACATTAATTTGTAATTAGCAGCAACCCTTTGCTTTTATGCTGGAGGGGATGTAGCCACTTGAAGAAGCTTCCTGCAGAGGCAGACAGTGAGGTGCTGCCATGGCAGTGGTAGCTTATTTGTCATCTATTTGTTGCAGCTGAATGCTTGTAGGCTGATGCTGGACTGAAACATGGGACATAGCCAAAATGGGGGCAGTGAGAGAAAGGGGAGGTGGGAGGAGAGAGAGAGAAAGAAGAAAAAGATCTTGCTGCTTGATTGAAAGCAAAGAACTAATGAAATAAAGAGAAAAGTGAGTCTGCCACTTATTTTTTTTGGAGTGCATTTAGGTGTTACCAACACCTAGTCATGTGTATTAAATGATCCTTTGGAAGCTTTGTTTCAAAAGAAGCCCAAGCCCTGTGATTCAAGATATTTTCTGAACTCTTTCAGGATTTCTTTAAGTGCAAAGAAGACCAAAGGTGGGAACAACCACTTCACCTGTGTATCATGCCACCCTAAGGAGGACTGCATTGCATCTGGCCACGCTGATGGGAAGATTCGCCTCTGGTAGGAACAGTTTGCTCCAGCTCTGTTCCCCAGCAACTGCTGACACCATGCAAAGGCAGTGAAACCCTGGCAAAGCAGCCTGACTTGTCCTCAGTGCTGCCATGTGCACAAGTCTTCATGAGCAAGGAATGGCAAGTTGGGCAGAGAGGAGCCTCCTGAAGTTCAACAAGGGGAGGTGTAGAGTCCTGCAGCTTGTGGGGAATAACCTCATGCACTACTACAGGTTAGGGGTTGACCTTCTCTACAGAGAAGGACCTGGCAGTGCTGGTGGATAACAAGTTCCCCAGGAGCCTGCAATTAGGAAGGCTAATGGTCTGCTGTGGTGCATGAAGAAGACTGTGACCAGCAGGTGGAGGGAGGTTCTCCTCTCCCTCTTCTCTGCTCTAGTGGAGTTTTGTGTCTGAGTCTGGGCTCCTCAGTGCAGGAGAGACAAGGAACTCCTGGAGAGATGCTGAGGGCACTCTCAGCACTGGCTGAGAGCCCTGGGGCTGCTGAGCCTGGAGAAGAGCAGAGCCAGAGGGGAGCTGCTCCATGCTGAGCAAGAGCTAAAGGGTGGGGACAAGAGACTGGGGCCAGAGAAGGGCAAGGAGAGCCCTTGGGAAGGCAAACTAGTGGAATTGTGTGGTTAAGAGCAATATCCTTGCCAAGTTGCTCTGCAACTCTGAGGTGTTTAATATGTCCAAGACATGCAGTGTGCACCCAGAAGGTGCTGCAAACCTGCTAACAGGGTTCCATCTCTCCCTTTGCATCACTTGAGCACACAAACTCTAGTCTAGAAGTTAAAGGATGATACACGTGATTCAGTTCAATATTGCCTTTTGTTTGCTGTGTTGCTGTTGTGCTTAAAGAGCTGTTCTCCTGCTCCCCACACAGGAGGAATTTCCATCACAAGAAAGAGTACACATTTTCCACACTGCACTGGCATCATGATGCTGTCATGGATCTAGCTTTTTCTGTGGAAGGTGAGTTAAAAACAAGATCAAAAACACCAAACAAACAAATCTCTAACAAGTAATAAAATCTCTCAAAGTTGCTTCAGGCAGGGGGAAAATCAATAGAAATTCAAGTTTGTCCACAAATTAACTTCTAGAATTTTAAATGTCCAGGAAGATCTGAAATAAAAACAGAAGCAGTTGTTATTTTTGATAGATTTTGATTGGCATTCATAACGTCAAGTATCTACCTTTTGTGTTTGATTGTAAAGCCTAGCTCCTCTTCCCTCACCTCCAACCCCTGCCTCTTTCATCAGTAATCCTGATGAGAGTCTTATTTGCATCCAAATAAAACAAACTCAAGCTCTGAGCTCAAACCTAGTGGCAAAAATCCAATTCACTTTATCTGAGTTGGTTGATGTGAACTCTTCTTCAAACTGCATGGAAGGAGAACAACTCAGCTATATTCTAACACAAATACTCCTGGCATCTCCTACTCCAAAAGCATTGCTTAAACTTTACTGTAGGCATAAATTCCTGTTCCTTCATCCTTTTGCTTTAATAATTTAACAAGGGCTAATGAGAAACAGATCTGATGATCTTTGAGGTGTCTTCCAACCAGAATGATTCTGTGTTGCCCAGGCTTGAGGAGTAGCTGCTTTGGATGGGGCACTTTAAGAAAGGCTTTTGAGAAAGCTCTTTGTCTCTCTCTGTGAACAAACATGCTGATCATATATGTCTTTTTATTACCTGAAAAGGGACCAACTTGCTGAGTGGTGGAGTGGAATCTGTTCTGGTGCTGTGGCACAATGAATCTGACTGCCAGAAGGATTTCCTCCCTCGGTTGGGCTCTCCTATTGAGTATATCTCCATGGCATCTGATGGCTCCCTCTGCTGCACCTTGCATAGAGACAACAGTAAGCAAAACCACAGCTTGGAGTATCACTTAGTGCCTAATGGAATGCAAAGGAGCTTTATTGGGTTAAGATCACATGAATTACTGGGTAAATGTTGGATGTTGAGCTGAAAAAACAGGTGCCTAAAGGGATCTCTTGCTCTGACATCAGTTCTGCCCGTGGCAGGGGGGTTGGAACTAGGTCATCTTTAAGGTCCCTTCCAACCCTGACAATTCTAAGTTGCCTGGTGCCTTTTGTAACTTGGCTTTGCACTTTGATGTAGGGATGTCAAACATTAGGGAAAAAGTATATTTATAGGGTTAAGTGCAGTTGGTTAAGGTCCCTTCCTCACCAGCAGATGTGGTTACCTTGCAGAAGAAGCCTTTTGTAAGACTTTTATCTGCTTTTCCTTTCAGGAATTACAATCATCAATAGCAACCTAAGGTTTTCCAAAAGTATTCAAGGACTAATCAAAAGTAAGTGGAATCAAATTGCTCTTTCCCTTAAGAGGGCAGAATGTGTCCCTTCTCTTCTTTAGGTCATTTCTCATCTGATTTCTGTTTCCAGGTGCAGATATCAAGACTGGATTAGTGGTTGATCCCAGAACCAAAGCTTTGGTCCTGAATGGAGAGCCTGGCCACCTGCAGTTCTATTGTCTCCAAAGTGACCAGCAGCTCTTCAGTGTAAGTTGGTTGGGCTTCTGCTAATACTTTAATTTAATCAACTAAATCATGCCTCAGTCTTTATTTGAAGAATTAATATGGCAACAAGCCAGCAGCTGGATTGCAAGACTAAATTCCAAGCTGAGATGTTCCCAGCTTTATTGCAAACTCCTTTTACTTGTTAAGCCTAGCTAAATGTTGGTATTTGAGTAAATACCTCAAAACAGTGTGCTGCTCTTACTAAACAGCAAAAATTTGCAGGTAAATTCCCTCTGAAATATTTCTTCAGCATTATTGTGGAATGTACATGCCCTAACTCTGCTTGCCTCTCACTTCTTGGATGCCAAACCCCACTCAGTTCTAATAGTGCTTTCAGAACATGGTTTTATGAAAGATACCATTGTCAACATTCAAGTGGAGATGCAATTTCATATGGGCCTTGTTGTTTTGCAGTTGGACATTGTGCAGCAACAGTACATCCACCAGGCAGGTTTAATCCAAACTGACTTGGTCCAAGTTGCATTTGGTGCCCAAGGCAAGTGGCTAGCAACAGTAGAAGAGAGAGAAGAAACAACCAACCTTGAGCTCCAGTTGAAGCTGTGGTTCTATGATGAAGAAACACAAAGGTAATGCTGGTGGAGCTGGTGTCAAAACCTAAAGTGTCAAAGACCTTACACAGACAAAGCCAGAGGTTTTTCTAGATCAACTAGTAAAATTGCTGAGTCTCGTTTAATTACCTTAATCAGGCATTTTTAACCTTAAATTCACATATTTATTGGGCATTAAACATCATGGAGTTGATGGAATGGTTCTATGAACATAGCTTGTTCAGTTTTTCCATCACTCATTGATTAGTCCTTCTGGGGTAATTCTTTCTTGCTGATTTTTTCTTTAGCAGACATTGATACACTTTCCCTGATTTTCTTTACTTTATATATGTATATATTTAGTTATAAATTGATATTTTCTTGAGAAAACAAAGCTGCTCTGTGAGTGATTTTCTTCAAGTACTGGAAAGACTGCCCAGAGTTCAAGCTGATGCTTACTTAGTGATAATCCTGCCTGCCTGCTAGGTTACAATCTCTCTCACTGAACAGAAGTGATTGGGGATCTGTAACTGTAATACCACTTAGCTAACTAATTGGACAGAAGTGTCTTTGATTCTTCTTCTCCAGAATCAAACTGAAATCTTCCCCAAGTTCCAAATGAAACAAAATCATAGAATGGTTAGTGTTGGAAGGGACCTTTGAGATCATCTAGTTCCAAGCCCCCTGCACAGGCAGGGGACACTTTCTACTAGAGCAGGATACTCTGGGCCCCATCCAGCCTGGCCTTGAACACTTCCAGAGATGGGGCAGCCACAACTTCCCTGGGCAACCTGTTCCAGCATCTCACCACCTTCTCTTTCCTTTTCCTGTAGCTTTAAGCTGAATACCAGAATAAACATGCCCCATGAAGCCCACATCACAGCCATGTGCTTCAGGGACATGGAGGAGTTGGAAGAGGACTCCTTGATCCTGGTGACAGCTGGCAGAGACTGTGTGTTCAAAGTCTGGATGATGGTAGAAGACACTGATCCTGAAGGTAAGATGGAACATACTCTTACTTGCCACCTTCTAGCAGGCTATAGAAATTCTGACCCTAATTTGGAACTAGGCCCTCAAGACCCATGTGTTTATCTGTTGCTGCTGTTGCATGGAGTCTTGTGTTCACCTGAGCATCCTCTGTGGAGTTCTCCCATAGTTTTACAGTATTAGGGATTCATAGAATCATTCAGGTTGGAAGAGACTTCTAAGATCATGAAGTCCAAGCATACCTAGCACTCCCATGCCACTAACCCATGGCCCTAAGGAGAGCATCTCAATGTTTCTTCAACTCCTCCAGGGATGGTGACTCCACTACCACCCTGGGCAGCCTGGGCCAAGACTTAACAAACCTGTCAGGGAAGAAATTCCCTCTTATATCTAATCTAAACCTGCCCAGATTGATATGGAAGTTCCTGAAATGATAAAGACCTTTCTGAGCCTGCTGCAGGAGGGAATGGCAGCCTGTGTTGATTGTTGAAAGGATTGCTTGTGGTAATGATTTCTCCATGCTGGGAAAGTGAATTTTTGTTATTCCTCTAGGTAGTCTTTTTTTATTTGAGACTTCTGCTCAGGGGAGCAGGATGCAGAAATGTGTTCTTCTCTTTTACTGTAAAATAATAACACTTTGCCATTCTGTGGCTCCATCACTTCAGAGTTCATGCTTTCTTCCATTCAATAATCTGAAGGTCCTGGAATGGATATTTAGGTTCCACTTGCAAGATACTTAACCAACCAAATTTCACCTCTCCAAATACATGCTCATGTTCACTTGTTTCCAAGAGAACATCTGAGGGATGTGTATCACCCTATATGCTGCTGAGAAGCAAACCAAAAGCTTGTGTTCATTTACTAGGATTCCATAAATTTATAGAATGATAGAATTGTCAGGGTTGGAAGGGACTTTAAAGCTCCTCTAGTTCCAACCCCTGTGCCTGCCATGGGCAGGGGCACCTGGCACTAGAGCAGCTTGCTCCCAGCCCCAGGCAGCCTGGCCTGCAACACTGCCAGGGCTGGGGCTGCCACCACCTCTCTGGGCAACCTGGCACAGTGGCTCAGCACCCTCCTGGGCAACAACTTCTGCCTAAATATTAATAAACATTAATGAACTAATTAGTTTTGTAAGTAGATTCCCTTCTGGCCTGGTTTTCTTTGCACAGATCTCTTCCTGTGCCTCTAGATGGTGCCATGGAGTTTAAAGTAGTGAATAGTTTCTGGCTTTTTGGGTGGTTTTTTTTACGAGCAGCTCTTTTAATCATCAACTTTTAGCCATTATATAAAGGATATCTTAGCATAGGATGAACTTCTTTTCCTTTCTTTGCTCATCCTCCTCCTTTGTTTCCAAAGCATGCTGTAGGAATTGATTTACACTGGGAACTGTATGTTAGGTGGTAAATACAGCACTGGACTCTGATTACTTTATGCTAATTAGCCATAATGGGGAAGATAACTCAACTGTATGCCCTGGCAGCTTAACCACTCCAAGGAAACATGCCCCTTGGGTCACTTGATGGAGATGAGCCATGAACTTTGTTGGACTCAAATAGAAAGCCTTCTGAAACTCAGCTCTCTTGCTCTTGAGCCTATTTTGCAACCTTAATGCTTAAATTCTTCTTTCTTCATGTAGAGACTTGAATTGACTAGCTTGTTTCTTCAATGCAGCACAGCAAAGTGTGAGCTGGAGCTGTGACTTTGTAGGCAGCTACCACAACTACCAAGCAACCAACTGCTGCTTCTCAGAAGATGGCTCTCTGCTTGCTGTTAGCTTTGAAGAAACTGTTACTGTATGGGATTCACTTACTTGGGATCTTAAGTGTACGTTTTGCCAGCCACCTGGAAAAATAAGGTATGGGTTTTCATCTGTTTGTTTTATGTCTTGAACTCCTGGAACAGAAAGAATCAATTCAGAGTAGTCCAAGACCTTGTATATGTTCTTCTAAAGGTTAATCCAGGTAAAGTAGCATTTTCCTTAGGATAATCTTGATAAAAATAAGGCAGAAATATACAGAGATTTCTCACTTCCATGTTTTTCTGGGTATGTTTGGTAAGCTGTTCTGTGGGATCAAATCCATTTGGCTTTGACTGCTCCACTAAGATTAGAAATGGAGAGAGATGCTTCTGTGCTGGGAAATTGTGGAGGCATGTGAGCCACATCCATGGAGAAACCTTCTCCTAACAGCTTGGTGCAGTGGCAAGCTTTTCCCAGGCCAGCTGGTCCTTTGTAGCCTTTACTATTTGTGATACTAAAAGGAAATAATTCACTCCAGGACTATCTTAAATGATTGTATTAATTGCCTAACTTTCGGAGGGCTGTGTTTTAATAGGGAAATTTCATCCTTTATTAGCTTTTTGAACCATTCTGTAGCATTAGAAACCCAAAGGCTGCTCTGTTATTCAAGAGAAGTTCAAGTGATACAAATCAACCACTTTACTGAGTTGTGAGCAGCCTGTAAGAATAACTTCTCCTCCTCCTCTCTTTCTAGTGCTTAGAGCAAGAGTAGGAATTCTTGAAATATGGATTTCCACTTCCTATTACTGAGAGGTTTGTAACAAGAGCTTAAAATCCCTCAGAATGTTGTAGGAGCACGTAATGCTTATAGAGTTATCCATAGTTTTCAGTGCCCCAGACCTATCTGGTGGTTGTGTGTGAAGTTTTTTTGGTGGTGGTGAAAGCACAAAGCAAACTTCTCCTGATTTAAAGATCAGAACTAAATCTTAACTGAATGCTGCTGTGATTTGGGAATCATTCTGACAGAAAGGAATAAAGATGAAGGTCACTAACTGGCTTTGCCTTTTTACTTCTGTAGGAACATCTGCTTTGGGAGACTAACATGTTCCAAGTACCTTATTGGTACCACTGATTGTGGCTTTCTGTGTTGCTGGAACCTGCTCAGCTGTGCATGTAAGATCAGAGAAATGCCTAGCACTTGAATTTCCTGTCAAAATAATTCAAGTTGGAGTCCAGACTGAACTACTACAAAATGTCCTGTGGGAATGTAATGATTGTCCTACTTGAGTCAAGCCAATATGCATCTGCCTGGGTGCATGTGCAGAGTTCATTCCAAGTGAGATGGCAGAGAACACAGTAATTCCTACACTTGGCTACGAGTGGTGTATTTTTAGCCATCTGGGATTAAGTGAAGTTGCACAGCTCTTCCAGAGAGCTCTGTTTGGCATTGCCACTTGACCTTTGGTTTGGCAAAGCAGTAGGATCCAACTGAATGGCTGCTGTTTTCATCTGTGCCTCTTGCTGTTTGCTTTGCAGTGGAATGGAGTGCTCACCTCAACACCTTCATTCTGCAACCTGATCCCCTTTCTGAGTACATTGCTGCTGTCTCTTGGCTCTCCAAAGAGTCCAGCTGTAAGTACACAAGCTTCTTTGACCAGTAGTAGTGGAGTTTAAACGTGTGAAAGCATAATTCCTAGAAGCTTTTCTTAGAATTGAGCCCCATGAAAGCCAGGAGACAAACTGGAGTCTGTGTTTGCACCTCTGGAGGACTGAGCTGTGTTTGAATACTTGGATTCCCCAAGTATTCAACCCAATTCCTGCAAACTAGTGCTTAGAGGCAATCCAGGAAGGCAAGAATATTGTGATTTTATTAAAGAGAAGCCATTCTTGATTTTTGCAGTGTTTGTCTTTAAACCAAGTGAGCCCCAGCCAGTCTATATCCAGAGAAACCTCTGTAGAGAGAAGATCCAGCTTGCTGCCTTTGTTCCAAGAGATGAACCAGAACCAGTTAGCTCAGAAAAATACCTTTGGCTAAGAAGATCCCAACTGTTTTTCCTTACAGATGCACAGGTAAGAAAGAGTGACTGGTAGGTGGTTCCTTAGGGGGGGGAAAAAGTGCTTACCTGAATGTGGGTTGATGCCAATTCAGAGTGCTGCTGGTGTGGGTTTCATTTGGTGATTTCATGGGCATGCTTTGCTCATTATGAGAACCTTTCAACTGCTACAACAGCTTAAGTTTAAAATGGATTACTTACTGGTTTTCTACTGATAATAGTTTCTGCTCCCTAGTTCATACAAGAAAATAGATCATTTGGCAACATGGCTTGTGGTGTTTAACTTAACCATCTAGAAGCTGTATTAGTGCTGATTATCCATCAGTTTTCTCTCTGATTTGGGGGTGGTTGGGTTTTGTTTGCCTCCAGGTCCATTCCTTCCAGTTTGTTTATAAAAGAGAGGGAGAGATGTGTTTGATTCTTCCACTTGATTGACAGAAGCTGGAACCTTCTGTAGGCAAGGGATGGACATCTGAAAAGCAGTTTCACATCCTCTAACTCTGCTACAATCTGTATTTCAGGAGCTAATGACACTTAGCATGAAGTCCCTAGAAGAAAGGCTTACCCCATCAAGCAAACAGGTAACTCTGACACAGATGTCCAGAGTACGCTGAAGTTTTGTGGGTGTTCAGTTTGTCAGTTCTGGCAGGAAAATGGGCATCAGATCCTTGGATCACAAAGAGTAGTGCTAGATTGACTTGGTTGGTTAGATAAAATAGATCAGAGCAGGAGTTAAGTCTTCTAACACAAAATCCAATGGGAATGTGCTTATAAACCAGTCAGTTTCTTTGGAGGATGGGGCAATCAATACTCAGATTGAGCCAAGAGAACACCAGAAGGGAAGTTGCCATGTTTTGCTTCCAGTTAGGTAGTTAAATCACTTAGCAGATGATGCTTGGGTATAAAGGATCTTGTAGCTCTAAGTGGAATCTGAAAGCCATACTTAGTTTTTTTTCTGGCACGTGCACCAACTTGTGTATTTGGAAGTTAATTGGTACATCAATTAATTGAGGGAACAAGTCCTGTGAGGAGTGGCTGAGGGAACTGGGGTTGGTTAGCTTGGAGAAAAGGAGGCACAAGGGAGACCTTCTCCCTCTCTACAACTCCCTGCAAGGAGCTTGGGGTTAGTCTCTTCTCCCAGGTGGCTAGCTACAGGACAAAAGGAAACAGCCCCAAGTTGTGCCAGGGAAGGTTCAGGTTGGCTCTTAGGAACAGTTTCTTCCCTGCAAGAATGCTCAGGCATTGATGGAGTCACCATCCCTGGAGGGGTTCAAAAAACATGTAGCTGTGGCACTTGGCCACGTGGCTTAGTGGCATGGGGCTGCTGGCTCAGTGGTTGGGCTTGAGGACCTTAAGAGATCTTTTCCAACCTTCCTGATTGTGTGATGAACCAAGGGAAATGTGTTGTTCTTGACTCCAGATCCTGGAGAGCTTTACTAGCTCTGTGTAGGACTCTGTCAGCATGCCTGCCAGAGCAGGAGTACAAAGAGCTTTGTGGCTCACTTGAGTGAAATGGGAGTGTAGAGCTTCCATCTAGGTTGATACTGCATTTTGCTAACTCAAAATGAGATAGAACTTGTGATACTAAAATACTCCCTTCAAATTTCCCCCCCTTTTTTTTTTTCAAGCTGGCAGTAGAAGAAAGTCTTCCTGTGACTCCCTTCAGCTTGCTGTTGGGAAAGCACAGACAGCAGCAATCACAAGAGGACTCAGGCTTGGGAAAACTAATTGTTCATAAGCATAAGCAAGAGTCACCTGCAGTCAAAGAGGTAGGAGTCATTGCAAGGAAGTGGACAAACCAAATAAGGCCAAACCAAAGCTTCCATCAAGCTTCTCTTTTTCTTTTTTCAGCTTTTGCACACTCCAGCACATGTTTTGCCGTCTGCTTCCTTCCTCTGCCCTATATTTATTAACTCCTTGCTCATCTCCAAAGAGAACAAAAGGTAAGAAAAACTGAGGGACTATCCTTCATGATCAAAGTCAGTTTAAATTATCTACATTTTAATTTCAAGTGCAAAACCACTTTTCCAACACTTTATTCTTCTTCTGTTAGCCTAACTTATTGAAACACTTTATTATGCCAAGATTTGTTAGAACAACTCATTTTGGGGGGAGATATGCTGCAGGGTGGCTGTTCAGTCTATTAGCTCTTTTGTTCCTGTTATTTTTGGTGTGTTTTGGTGTATAGGACTCCTACACAAAATGTCATGTAGCTTGCTTCTCTGAGATGGATGTATGCAGCTAGAAAATGAATGCTGGCAAAAAATCTATAGCTAGAAACTTGCTTGTGGTTTCAGTCCTGAAGAATTTGGGAGTTCAGTGGCCTGTGTGTCAATATTTGCAGATGTAGAGCTTGTACTTTGCACTGGTAATTAGCAGGACTACACATTGCAAGCTGCAAATAAGGGCTGGAGGATTGAGCTCTTGAAGAAGAACAAGAATATATCACTTTCTAGGTGAATTTTCTTAGCAATGTCAAAGAAGCTTATTCTTGGCAGTGTCATGAAAATGGTAGAACATGTAGAATACATGAATATTTGGTGAGAGATATGTAGTTTGTATTAGAACAGATGATTTTTAAGAGACTAGTACTGTTCTGTCACATAGGTGAGGTCCAGAATATTTATACAACAAACACTTGAATTAATACTCTTAATTACCACACTGGAAAAGGTAACTGTTCTGTATCATTCTTTGCAGTTGTGCTTTCTACCTCAGCCCAAGTTGAACTCTTGAAGGCAGAAGGAAGCAGCTACTTTGAGCACTTCCCTAGGTTCAAAACACTTGTATTATTAAAGTTTTGTAGCACTTCTTAAGACCTAGTGACCTCTTTCAGCTTTGAAGGAGAAGAATGGCCTTGAATATTGTCTCTTCTCCCAGTGTTTCTAAGCTTCTAGAGTGGGAGATGGCAATTTCTTTCCATGATGATCTGGCATGATGTATTCTATCTGGAGAGAGAAATCCTCTGGGGTTTAAATTCACTTAGAAGCCATTTTTCAGAGAGCTCTCCTCTCTTTTAATTGAGATGGCATGAGAAGGAGTTTTTAAGTAGCCTGAGATGAAGATAATAAATCAATTCTAATGTTTACTTAATAATTTACCTCCCTTCTATAGTATCCAACCCTAGAGCCACTAATTTCTTTGGTTGCTTCCAATCCTCTTCCAGTGCTGAAGAAGTTGCTGAGGAAGTAGAAATGGCAAGTGAGAAATCAGAGACTGAATCAGATGAGGAAAGAGATGGAACTGAAATGGACCAAGAAGATACAAGCCCTGTGGAATTCTTAGGAGAGATGACATGTAAACTCTCTAAATCCCAGGAAAAAGAGCTGAGAAGAATAAGGAAAATGGACTACAGCTGGGTAGCAGCTTTCTAAATGTACATCTTGGGGGTTTTACACTGGAAGGCAGAGCTCTGTGGATTAAATATTCTTTAAGAAAATCAATTTTTCAAGTCTCTAAGGCATAATTTCTAACAGTCTTGTCCTGGTTTGAGCTCCTCTCAGTTTGTTCTGTTCTAGATCACAGAAACAAGAGATACTTCAGGTCTTGTTGGTGAACACCATGTGCTCCCAACTTTTCTGTAATGAAGAACCCTTTCCTCCCTCTCCTTTTTTAACCTTATCTATCTATCATTTCAAAGCAGATGGAGACAAAAGACCCTGTAGAATGGAGAAGTTGTTTGAAAAGAGCTATTAAAATTGTTTCCCACTAAAGAATCCCTAAGATTGGAAGAGATCTCTGGGATCATCAAGTCCCTTGCATGCTCTCTCCTAATCAAACATTAATGTGAAAAATAGGTAATTAATTGTTACAATTTCAGCCTAAACTACCAACAGCTAACTTCATTCCTTGGCAGCCAAGAGCTTCTGCAGCTTCTGCTGCAATGAAGTTACACACTGGAGCTCTTCAGACTGTTTAGTTCTTTCCAACTGTGGTGTTCTATCAAATTATTTACATAGGACTAGTAGCAATTAGCATGTTAAGGGAAGCTTTTTCCTATTTTAGGCATTTTTGGCTTGCTGTTTCTAGGCCTTGGCATGACAAAAGAACAAGAGAGTTTCAAACCTGTAAAATCTTCAACATTTGAGTTGAAAGTTCATGTATTTTCATTCTTCTCTCAAACTTCCAAGGAGAAGAGAAGGAAACCACATCACAGTATCAGAACTACAGCCACTTGGCTGCTGTTGTGTGTTTCTCCCTTTTTCTGACAGCTGTTTAGATAACCTTCTGGTACACACAGGTGGAAAAAAGAATTCCCAACTCCCCAAATATTATGCAATTTTTCTTTCCATCCCTCTTATCTCCCTCCAGACCTAGAACTGACACAGCCTTTCCAGAACCTTGGACCCAATGGATTTTTCCCTAAATGAAAAGTTTCAACAGAATAAAACTTCAAACTTTGGAGAACTGAAAAGGTTTTAGAAAACAGAACAGGAGGAAAAAATTACTAAACAGATCTTTATTCCAACACTGAAAGATTTTTTCATCTGCCTTTAGAGGACAAGACTTGCAGGATCCTCAAGTCCAACCCTCATGGCACTGAAGCAGAAGTGCCACATCTACACATGGTTTGAATCTCTCCAGGGATGGATGGTGACTCCAGCACTGCCCTGGGCAGCCTGGGCCAATGCTTAACCACTCTGGCAGGGAAGAAATTGTTCCTAATACTCACTTTAAACCTGCCCTGGAACAACTTGAGGCCATTTCCTCTTGTCCTAGCACTAGTCTGATTATTATCATTTCAAGGACAAATTTTGTCAGGGTCATTTAATCCTGAGAAATACTCCTAGATAGTCCTAAAACCTCCTCCTTCCCTCTTCTGTCTTGTACTCCTTGTTGATGTCTTTTTTTAGTCATGGCAGAAGCAAAGCAGCACTTTATCCCTCAGCTACCACCCCTTCAGCAGCAGAGTCTCTGCAGGTCACCATTCCCAGTTGGGATCAACCTGGCATTAGTTTTGTCCCCTGCAGAGTCTCTGCAGGTCACCATTCCCATTTGGGATCAACTTGACATTAGTTTTGTCCCCTGTCCAGCATTTCTTTGGGGAGTTTAGTAGATGATAATGATATAAACAGCAGGGTCATTCACCTCTTAAGATTGCAAAAGGCATTTAAAGAAGACTCTGAACAGCTCAGGATCTTAACTCCTTTACTAACCTAGCATGTAAAAGGGAGAACTTGTCACTTCTTCCCAAGAAGAAATCCTTGCTGGCTGGCAGAACTCATAAATGAAGTTTGTGTTCTTGTAAAGCAACTCAGGAGGAAATCCTGACTCTTCAGAAAGCCCTGATGAAGCACCTTTTGACTTTCTAGTCCAGGGTCCCAAAGACATAGAGCCAACAACAAGATCAATCTTAAACTACTGCTCTGAAGAGTGTTCTGTGGGTAGTTTCAAAGTCAGTTTAGTCCTAGCTACTTCCTAAAGAGCTTTTTAATGCTGGTTATCATACCCTGAGGGAAGAAGGCTGTAGGTAAATAACACACTGTGGCTGTAAGGCGGTTATCCCACAGCTCTGGGAATGTGCATCTCAGCAGTTGCTGAGGTTGCAGGTTTAATGGAAAGCAGCATTCCCACCTTCCAGCTAAGCAGCTGCTGCTCCCTTCTGCATCACCTCTGCCAACATAAGCTCTTGTTGCCTTTTTGGGGAGCAAGGCTGTGGGTAAAACAGCTGACTTAGGATGAAACCAAGTTAACACACAAAGAAATAGTTTCAGATGTTCGCAGAACTACAGCCAAGTTCCACCTTAAAGAGGTTGTTGTATGCTCAGGAGCTAAGGTTGGAATGCTATACAGCCCAAATCCCACTCTTTAGTCACAGAGCCTGTGTCTTGTGCTAGCAGAGCCAAAAGCACACCTAAAGCATTCCTGAGAGGTGTTTGTTTGATGTGATACACAACTCACCTCAGCTCTGCTGTAGCAACGCCTGGTTTCCTCTTATACCCTAAACTAATGGGTAAAGAAAAGAAGAATCAAAGCAAGTAGTGGCCTGCAGCTCAAAGAAAGGAAAGTTCAGCTTGCTACCAGCATGGCATTAAACTGCTGAGGGGAAATAGTTTCTAAAATGGAAAGAATGAGGAGTTTTTTAAGATGTAATGAAGTATCATTATTGGAGCCATGACCTTTGTCCTCTGTTGACCTTCACAGCTGTGTTGTTAAGAATTAAGTTTGTCTTTCCCAGAACAGACACTGCAGCCCTAAACTTGTGTAATTTCTTCCTGAGAGCAGGAATAGAAGAAGAGGTTTAGAGATAGAAGGTACTAACTAGCCAGAAAAGGAGGAGTTTTTCTGTTGGTGATTTTTCAGTATGGTTTCCTTATACTGCTAACTCCTTTATTTTAAGTGAACTCAGCCATAAAGCTGGTTATCAGTTTCTGTTAGTGATGCCTCAACTTGTGTTTGTTTGCAGTGCTACTTGCTTTATTCTATTTTTAGATTCAAGACTGTGATCAAAGCTGGGCTGTTTTATTTCCTTTAGGGACCAAAGGCGTTTTCATTTCTTCCTCAAACCAGTAAAACAAACTCCCTGACATTATCAGAGCTCTCATCTCTTTCATTTTTTAGCCACTTACTTTACAAATAAGAAAGAAAAAGCAACTTGGCACTCTTGTCAAGTTTGTAACTCATTGGCAATATGCAGTTTTCACCACCAAAGTTGGACATTTCTGCCCTGAAAGGTTTTGTTCAGGTGGAATTCCCTCTGTCCTTTGAGCTTCTCCAAGCTCTGCTCCTCTCTTGCTTTCAGTCCTAGCTCTTCTCAGCAACATCTAAGGGGGAAAGCAGAGAGATCTTCCTCTTACTTTTCCACTTGGAAAGTTAAGCTTAATGTAGCCAGAAGTTCAGGGGATTCATTAAAATGATCTTAAAGAGGACTTTTCAGGCTGAAAGACAACTGTGAAAGAGCTAACTTGGAAGAAGAAGAGGAGTGGGTTTGTCACCTTCTGCTGTGCCCAGCCAGAATGCTCTGTTGCCACCATGACTGCCACAACAATAAAGTGCAAGTCCCAAAGCTTTGATCTCCTTATTTTTCACCTGAACCAAGAGAGGCTGCAGATTGTGAAGTGACATGGGTAACAGAGCAAGCTTAGTAGGAAGAGGACTAAAAACATAAGCAAAATAAAGAGCAGTGCATATGCTCTGAGTACAAAGAGACTATTTAAACCCTGCTGAAAAGAGCCCTTTTTTGCTTGCCTGGATTTCTGAGAACTATCACACGTGCTAGGCAAGGAAAATTCTCCTAGTGCTTGCTCCAGCAGGCAGTACAGTGTGTGATTTCTGGACTGCAAATCCTCTGAGGCGTTTATCTTTCCTTGTCTATGTGAAACCCACTTGCTGATCTCAAGGATTGAGTGGAAAGAAAAACTCCCATCACTTGGAAAACAAGAAAACCACTTCAAAACCAAGTGGTTTTGATGAAGCCAGCAAACCACCCTGAATGCACAGCACTGCACATCACCTGGAAGCAAGAAAGGACAGCTTGCCAGGGAACCAGCAAGGAATGTTCCAAAACCCATTTCAGCTCTGAATACTCCAAGTCAAACTACCTCCAGAACAATTAAAGATGGGCTGGGATATACAAATAGTGGAGGTTTCCTCTTGCCCATCTCAGCTCAGCAATAAATCAAAGAGAAGAAGGAACAAGGGAACAGAACTGAGCCATTGCAGCAGGCTCCTGGCCTTCAGGCATCCAACCCTACTAAAAAAAACACTACTGCAAACATGGCTCTGATTTAAATCAACTTTACAACACAAACAGCTTGACAGAGGTCAGAAAAATCAAGCTTTTTATGAGTCATTTGTTGTCATTTCTTTCTCCATAGGGAAAAAAACCTTCCCCCTTAACAACAGGGATTAGGTTAATTTTCTTAACATTTTCCTGAACTAATCACTTTTAATTGTCATTTTCTTTTAGGTTTCATACTAGCTGTAGGCTCAGATCTATAGAATGTAGCAAGAATGCAATCAGCAGGGCTCCCCAGCAATCATCTCAGAATCTTTAGGTGCTGTTATTGCTCAAGAATCTAGAAGAAGGAATTTCCCAGCCAACATTCCATTTAAGGTGATAAATTGCAATGCCTACCTTCTTATTAGATCCAGTCAGGATTGATTATTTCTTAAGTAGAATAGGAGAGGTACAAAGCAGCTTTTTTTTTTTATCCTGTGTTCATGTTCCAAATTCAATTTCACTCTTCATTAATGAGATCACAATGTGAACCAAGCCACATGGCTAATCCTGTATTTACTACTTGCTCAAGCTAGCAAGAAGGTTGGACATTCATGGTCATAAAGAAAAAAAAAACAACATCAAATGAAGGAAATAATATATTTACAGAAAGAAAAGCTAGGCTATTAGGTATCTTTGCCCATGCCAACCTCATGAAATTTAACAAGAGCAAGTGCAAGGTCCTGCACTTGGCTCAAGGCAATCCCAAGCACCAATCTAGGCTGGGCAGTGAGTGGCCTGAGAGCAGCCCTGAGGAAATGGACTTGGGGTGCTGGTGGATGAGAAGCTCAACAAGAGCCACCAGTGTGCACTTCCAGCCCAGAAAGCCAAGCCTAGTCTGGGCTGCAGCAAGAGAAGTGAGGCCAGCAGGTGCAGAGAGGTGATTCTCCTCCTCTACTCCACTCTGGTGAAACCTCACCTGGGTACTGTGTCCAGTTCTGGAGTCCCCAGGACAAGAAAGAGCTGGAGGTGCTGGAACACATCCAGAGAAAGGCCATGAGGATGAGCAGAGGCTGGAGCACCTCTCCTATGAGGACAGGCTGAGACAGTTGGGATTAGTCAGTCTGGAGAAGAGAAGGCTCCCAGGAGACCTTCTTGTGGCCTTCCAGGATCTGCAGGGGCTACAAGAGGGCTGGGGAAGGACTTGTTAGGCTGTCAGGCAGTGCTAGAGGGGGAATGGATCCAAGCTTGAGGAGGGGAGATTTAGGTTGGCTGTTAGGCAGAAGTTGTTCCCCAGGAGGGTGCTGAGCCACTGTGCCAGGTTGCCCAGAGAGGTGGTGGCAGCCCCAGCCCTGGCAGTTTCTTCTCCAGAAATCATCATTAATCTGAAAGGATCCTTTGAACACTCCCTAAACACAACTCAGGGCACTGTTAGGTAGCAAAGACTCTCTTTCCCTTCAGTATTTTGCCTTGTTTGTAGTTTAAGCAAGATCAAATCCCAACTATGTGCTAACAAGAGAAATCAGGGAAGTGTCTGCCATGCTCCAGGATGCCCAGAAACCACTCAGCTATATCTCATTAATCAATACCACATCTCTGGACTGTACACTTAATTGCTGAGTAAGTTCCACTGCTATTTAGAAAACAAAGTAGGTAATCAGAAGCAGATGATATGCACAGAACACTTCGGATGGGTTTGGTTTAGCTCTTCTAAAACTCTGGAGCAGGTAACTGTTCTTTCAGTGGATAAATAATAAGCCATTTTCCTCAAGTGTAGCTTGCAGTGTTGGTAGGTCAGTACACTAAATAAACAGCACTCCTGAAATCAAGCTGCACATGCAGGGAACACACAGCAGCAGACCAAGAAACAATGGTAATTAAAGCTAGTCAGAGAAACCATTCACTTGGCCAGACATTTCAAGCTGTTCCTACAACACTAGCTGCAGTTCTACTGTGTTGATTCTTACCAATCCAAAGAAGATCTAAATCTTTCTCAGGCTTCAGTATCATTAAGTTACAAACCAAAAGACCCAGTCCTTCCCCATCAGCTAGAGCACATCAAGTTAGGCTAATTTCATTTATTGGGACAATTCAGATGTGTTAGAAATGACTTAGCTCAAGTCAAACCCTTCAGAGAGTGAGCAATGGAGGTGGAAACTCATGTCATGGAAGTAGGCACCACTTGTTCTTAATGAGCTTCTGCTTTTCCACCACCACAGAAGTTGAGAAGGTTCCAACAGATGAAGCACATGCTACTGGTCTGAAAAAAAAACAACAATGCTTTATCTCCTCAAAGACTTGAGTTCCTAGATCTACAAGAAAAAAGCTTATTTAGATAGCAATTCAGCTACTTGTGCTCCTGTCCCAGATCCCCACCAAAGCCCAGGAGATCAAGCAGATGGAAAAGCTGGGCAGACAGGACCTTTTGGCTACTGAACAAACATGGACATGATCTTTTCATGGTTCCTGCTTGTAGTGTCTAATAACAAGGCAAGGTAATCAGACCTTTGTACTTTGTGTCTTTGCATTTCCTAAGGTTGCATGCCTTACAGCTTGGAAATAAGAGTCCCTATCTAGAGATGTTTTGTCACACTTTCCACTCTCTATCTCCATGCATATGGAATGAATGCTGGTGTGGTAACATCCAGAGTCAGGAGAGGTACAGATGACCTCATGGCCCTTGGCTGCAGTGTCTCCAGATGCCACACACATATTATCTAGCACACTGACTCAGCACAAGTGGTTACCTCCTGCACTAGTTCCTCAACCAGACCTACCAACTGCACTGGGAAGCTCCAACCATTTCATTCTAAGAGAGAGCGCATACCCACCAGTGATATCATGCATCCACAAACCCAAAAGTGAGGTTGCCACCAAAAAGCTGAGTACTCTTGCTCCCTGGTACATGCAGTCCAGGATCCTGCTGAGAAACTTGGTTCATGGATCCCACTGTTGAGAAGCTTTTTAACCTACAACCTTCTCAGAAAGATGGTGATGTGGAAGTGTGTTGTAGGCCACAAAGGTATTAACAAAAGTGATTTTAATATGGATTTGTAGAAGTGAGACTTCACAGAATTGGATGGCAAGGTTGACTCCTTTACTCTGTGGAAGAAACATGCAGAGAAAACTGGAGTCAGGATCGATTTAGAATGATTTTCACAGACACTGGAGATGCAAAAAGGTCAAGGAGACCCTCCTGTTGAGCCACAAAGTTCAGACTGGACCCTCTTTTANCGATTTAGAATGATTTTCACAGACACTGGAGAGCCACAAAGTTCAGACTGGACCCTCTTTTCTTTCTAAAGTCCTTCTCAGAGAGGAGTCTAGGTGCAGTTGGGTCCAGCCATGGTCCCAGCCTTGGCCACCAGTTTATGTCTAATGGAGTTAGCCATGTGGATTTCATCAGACCTTCATTCAGTGTGTTGTCAGCTACTTTCCAAGGAGCTGTTGCAAATAATGAGTCTCTCTGCCTTGGATAAGGAAGGATCTTTTAGCCCTCTCAAACCTTGATGTTAAAGCAGCACCTTCCATCCTGATGTCCCAAAGCAGAGTTTCAGGCATCAAGTCCTGGTACAGCAGCAGGATCAGCTTGAGCTGGGTCCCTCAAGAGAGGCAACCCTCAACAAAGAAATGCCAGGCTCAGAAAACACAACAATAGTGCCAGAATTGTATTATGCTGTGAAATAAGACACTTGGGAAGCCTGATAGAGCCCAAAGACAGAAGCTAACAGCACGATCCACAATGATTAACACTCCTGAGAATGCTGATCTCACCTGGGAGCTAAAATCTTCCTGGGACCAGCACAGCAGAGCACCCCAGAGCCTACTTCAACTGTTTGTAGCTCTTCATTTCTCACACATGGCTTTTAAATCGATCTTTTTTTTCCCCTGTGACAGAATTCTTCTTTCAATAAACTCAAAGCTGAAAATGACTCCAAACTTTGCCTAAGAATCCATTCTCCAGCTCCAAATCCTATGATTTCAAAGGTCATTGTTATTCCTCAACTATTCCATCTGGTCACTGAATCAGTCCCAAGTGCTCAGCATTTCTCTCCTGCTCCCAGAGGAGGAAGCTTCCACAGCAGATCTGCTGCAGCTTGGAGCCTTGGCCAAAGGAGATCTTGGTGCTTGGCAATCCTCAAAGTCCTGCAGAGAAAGGACAGTTGCACTAACCACAAACCCCACCACAACTATTGAGTAATCTCATGCTCTGTCTTCACTTTAGAGTTTTAGGTTTTTCAGCTTTCCTTTCAAGTTTTATACACCATTGATTTAAGCATTCTGCTAGTAGATAAGTAAGGGAACTGGGTTTGTACTTTCACTGGGATATATTCCCTCCAGAAAAGGCCAAACCAAGAACCAAACCCAATCCTTCATCAGCTCCCACAAAGCTTACCTTCTGCTGGCTGGCCTCATGCTGCTGAAACATCTTTTAGACTGGCTCAAAATGCAACTTTTGTGCCAAATGAAATCTCTGATCTGAGATGCAGAAAGCATGAAGGATGCTTTTCATTTTTCCACTTGAGTTCTATGGCAAACTGAAGGAAAAACATCCCATTTTTCCTCTGAAAAAAATATGCCTATTTCAAGGATTTTATACCAACCATCTTTGAGCTCCAAAGAGGAAAGACACTCAGGGATTAGCAACCTACCCATCTCTTTCCACACTGACAAAGTACAGCACAAAAATAGCTTTAGAGTCTTTGGGGCTAATAGGAAACAGGAAAAGTATTTCCTTCCTCTAGTCCCTGAGAGCTAACTTCCTTCATGAGCTGAGATCTAGATCATACAGCTAGGCCATGGAAGCAGCTCCATGACATCCTGACAGCAAATACATTGTGGAGCAGACAAAAGGGGGGAGGAGGGGAAAGCAGAGCATGCAAATTCACCCTGTCCACTACTGAAGGAGAACAAGGACTTCCCTCAGGCTCTGGTTGCTACAAACAACTCAAATTGTTAAGGTTTGGAGGTTTTTTTGACCCTTACTAAGCAAATTAGCCCTCAGACAGATTGAGCCACTAAGAAGTTTGCCACCTGGGAGAACTGGCCTATGCATGGGGGTTAATAGAGTTCATGTTATTCCCCTTGGATATGACTCCAGCAAGTCTGGCAGGCTGAACAAATAAGTCAGTCTGAAGGCAGGCAAGAGATTTCTAAGGGCAACTGAAGAGATAAGAAGCAAGCACAATGTCTAAATTGAACTCCTTAGACACTTCAGCTTTATTTCTCTTTCTCTTTCCATGACTCCTCTCTTGGGTTGACCTGGAAAGAAAAGCCTCTTGCTGAAGAATTGAGTGTCTGGAAGTAGAAAAAGAAAACACAGAGGTTTAAAGTAAAAAGAAGAAATAGAAAGGTACCAGCACTGTGTAACAAATTAGGCATTAAAAAGAGAGATCTAGTTGTTACTCCTGACTGGGATTCTGCCTGAGATAGAATCACAGAATTGTCAGGGTTGGAAGGGACCTTCCAGCTCCTCTAGTTCCAGGACCTAACCCCCTTTAAAAATCTTCAAGTCTCAAGAGCATTTTAATAAGGAGTTAGAACAGAGATAACTAATACTGAAAAACAACTACACTCATCTCTTTCCTCCTGGAGGCATAGAGCTTCTTGAGAGAGCTACAAGCATCATGACTCCAGTGGAGAGTTTAGCTTAAAGTCATTTTAACCTTTTCAGGAAACACAAAGAGCACTCAGTTTGCCCAAGTTTTGGACTGAGTGTGAACTTTGAAAGCCAAACTTTCACAACTAGCTTTCTGCACAGAAATTCTTCCTAATACCCAATCTGAACCTTCCCTAGTGCAACCTGAAGCCTCTTGTCCTAAATCACTCCAGCAGCAGTGTGGAGATGATTCTTTGCAGAAGTAGAAGGAATTAGCAATAATTAGCAGTGATTCTGAGACAGCAAACCAGGTTTTCCTCCTGGCAAGCAGCTGAATGATGAAGGTTTGTTAAAATATACTGAGCTCTATCACTAGAAAGTGGAGCAGGAGAAGGAAAACACATCACCACCCATGTGTTAGGCAGAGCTGCATTAGTTTTACTCCTTTGAAACCTAGCTTGAATGAAGAGCTACCTAAAAACTTTGATGTAAAGCAAATAATTGTTCTGCTCCAAACAGGAGCTGGCTGTGTGCTTTGAAGACCTGTGGCAGTAAAGAGAGGGAAGTCACAAGTGATTTCCATGGGAAACATATGACTCCTCAGTAGTCCTCTCATTGCTCAGGCAATGACTCCTGGGTCTTCTGATTATGTTGTGAAAGGATGTGAAGCCTCAGAAGTATTTGCTTGTATATTTTTCCATGGCACAAGCACAATGAATGGGATTGCTCCCAGGGGCAAATCACAGAGCATGCTGATGGCTAGACTCAGAATGCACAAAACTCAGGTTTTGATCTATTAAAATAGACTATTTACAGCTAAGGTTTCCTTTGAGAAGCAACTTCCCCTGCTGAAATCTCCACATGTAGAGGCTGATACTCCAGATCTGCTTACACAAGGATGCACCAGGATATAGGTGTGTATATAGGCACACAGACTATATGGGTTTACATACCTGATGGCAAATGACTTGAGACTAGGATTTTACCAGAATCCCAGCATGCTAGGGGTTGGAAGGGCTCTCTAGGGATCATCTAGTCCAAGCTCCCTGGCTAAAGCAGCGTGACCCACAGCAGCTTGCCCAGCATCACCTCCAGAAGGCCAATACTCCAGATGGGGCCTCACTAAGGCACAGTAACTACTCTGAAGACTTGGAAACAGGAGCTAGGGGTTCATTCCAGACCACAGACAAGGTGAAAGAGCACATTAGCTCTTCTCAAGGCCAAAATAAAGATCATGTGAGGAATGTGCCAACTTTCCACTACACATAACCAATAGAGAGCTGACTTCCTAAGTGCATTGCTGTTTTTCCAAGGGCAGAAGAAAGAGAAGAGCTTCAAGGAAATGAAACTCCCCAATTACAAGGATCAGCATGATTACACTTGCTCTGTGCTGAGAAACATCATTTTTTCTTATGTACAGAAATAACAGCACATGTCCTAAGAAGCCCTGAGGCTAAGGGGTACCCACAGTGAGCTTTCTGGTTCACATGGACATCATATTCTGGAGTTGAGAGATCAGAGAATCATTAAGGTTGGAAAAGATCTCTAAGCTCATCAAGTCCAACCATCCCTATCACTGCCATGCCACTAACCCATGGCCCTAAGGAGAGCATCTCAATGTTTCTCAACCCCCTCCAGGGCTGGTGACTCCAGCACCTCCCTGGGCAGCCTAGGCCAAGACTGAACAACCCTTGCAGGGAAGAAATTCCTCCTTATATCCAATCTAAACCTCTCCTGCTGCAACTTGAATGCATTTTCTCTCATCCTCTCACTGTTAATCCTGGAGAAGAGACCTACCCCCATCTCACTGCAACCTCCTTGCAGGGAGCTGTAGAGAGAAAGAGAAGGTCTCCCCTGAGACTCCTCTTCTCCAGACTAACTAACCCCAGATCTATACCTCACTGACCTCACATCCACATCTTTCTCAGGTGCCTAGGAATGTTTAACTGTGCCTTGTATCTCTCTTTAAGTATCTCCACTATTTTGTCAATAAATGAGTATTTGAAGCCTAACAAAATATAAGGCAGACTATTGATTTTCCCCCCAAAAGTAGCTTAAAAATCTCCAGTCAGAGACACACTATGCCAGGATTGTAGCATGAGAACTGAGCCCTGTGTCACTGTGTTTAGAGATGGTGAAGGTGTGCACAGGAGCTCTTACTGAATCCCTTTCCAAGTGCTACCACTGAGGTGCAAGCTCAGGAGAGGAACTGAGCTCCCAAGCTCCAGATGATCAGCAGCAACCTTTCAAGTTGGTTGAGAACCTTTGGATTGACTTTGTTAAAGAGCAAAAGAGCTGAAATTTCCATCTTGGGAGTTGTTAAGCAGAAGTGCTCCAGAATCTGGCATTTTTGGAGTTGTTTTTGTGCACAACAATCTGTTCTCAAAACATGAGAGCTTCTTTTAGAACCTTGCTTATTGTAGAGCAATTTTATCTCGTGTCCACTCCTCCATGTCAGCCACTCAACAGAAACCAGGCTGTTGTGAAAAACTTCTTCTATGCCTGTTTTTCACTTGGAGCCTCTCAACTTCAACTGTGTAGTTTTCCTGGCTTCTGTTTAACTCAGGAAACAGCACCAATCATGAGCACTAGCACAGGAAAAGGAGAAATAATCCAGTTGGAGTGCAACTAGGTTCATAAAGCTTGAATCATTCTAGTAGTTGCTCCCTCTCATTCCTTGAAGAGAGAAACTTGAACTTACAAAAGATTTTAAAGTCCTGACAAACAGATAATAACTATTTTACCTCAAACTGTTTCCTACTTCAAGAGGAATGTTACTGTGTCCTGCAACTGCTGTTTTATGACTGGATCATCAGGATTCAAGTGTGTGTTTTAATGCAATTCAAAACAGGTGTTATGAAACCTGTCTCCTAGTAGAAATTTCCTGACCCTGGGAGTAGAATTTCTACTCATGGCAGTAAAGGACCCAAGTCTGGAGGTAGAAAAGTGGACTACTAATTGTCATTTTTACTCCTAAGAAAAGCAATGCTTTTAGTTCCTACTCATTCCTAAAGTCCATGCAGGGATTCTAGTTTGAGTCAGAACAAGCTCTTCTATTCCATGGACATCATATCCAGAATAAAACTGAGAATCAGTGCTTGAAACTCTCACCCCAAGCTTGGCCCTTGGGTTCTCTTCCATCAAGCCTAAGAGGCAAGCAAGGCAGGTGCAGGATTAAGCTATTTAGCACCTAATAAACAACAAATACATAAAAGGAGAGGTTTAGGTTTCTACCCTCCCTAAAGCTTGAGCATCTGAAGCTGAGCTATCTGGGGTGAGGGACTAGGAACTCTCCTGGTGAGGATCAGCAGCTCAGCTCTACTGCTGCAGCACTCTCTCTGTTCTTCCTTTGATTTCAATCCAAGAATTCCTGACTCCAGCTCCAGGATCCAGCCTCTGAGGCTGATTCCCATCTGCTGCTGAGTCCTTCTGCTACAGCATCAGTGGGGATGGTGCTGGAGTTGCTATCAAAGGGTGTTTGGGTGTGGTGTTGGTTTTGTATGTATTTGTGTATATTTCATTTTATTGTTATTATTTTCAGTGAAGTAGTTCAAGTTTTCATTTCCAATCCACAAGACTCTCTCTCTGAATTCCCTTTTTCCTTCTTGGAGTGGAGAAAAATGGGATCTGTCCCTGGATTAGTGATCAGCCCAGCCCTACACCAGTTCTCAAGGAACAAATACAATTGTTTCAAGAGCCAATTTGAGGGTTTCTTCCCCTCAAAAAAAGGCACAGGTATAATGTTAAACACCCTCTGTCAGCTTCTCAGAGACTCAACTAGGGAGCCATTCAGAAGAGCCCTGGCAAGGCTCCAGCAGTGGTAGGAGGAAAGCTTTGTGCTGCCTGCCAAGAATCCCAGGGATGGAGAGCAGGGAGCTGAACTTTGCCTTACATAGTGGCTGAGAAGCTCTGTGAGCAGCTCATATTTTCATTTGGGCTTTATTTGCTTACAAAAATGGAAACTCTGTGGGAATACAGGGGGAGAGAGAAAAAAAAAATAAAGCTTTCACTGTAAGTTACCAATTCATTTTGTGTGAAGCCAGTAGTGCCAGGTCAGCTTTTGCTATGCTATCCAGCTCCTCTTAACAGACCTTCTCAAACAGGTTTTTCCCCCCCTATATTGGGTGGCTTTAGTCTTCCCTTGACCTGAAGGGCCTTGCTTTGCCAGAAAAACTTCACATCACATGTCTCACATCTGCATTGCACTGCCCAAGTGTTTCATCTTGCCCATGAACAGCTAAGGGAACCTCCTGCAAGGAGATTGGAGTGAGACAGGGGGAAGTCTCTTCTCCAGGGTTAACAGGGAGAGGATGAGAGGAAATGGCCTCAAGTTGCACTAGGGGAGGTTTAGATTGAATATAGGGAGGAATTTCTTCCCTGAAAGGGTTGTTAAGTCTTGGCCCAGGCTGCCCAGGGAGGTGCTGGAGTCACCATCCCTGGAGGGGTGGAAGAAACATTGAGATGTGGCACTTAGGGCCATGGGTTAGTGGTATGGTTAGATTTGATGATCTTGGAGGTCTCTTCTAACCTTTGTGACTCTGTGAGCCCCAAAAGCTGCAAAAGCCCTTTTCTTAAGTTACCCTTGCCAAAACACAATGAATTTATTCTTGGAGGGGGGTTAGGTTCTTAATTCTTAGGTTTGTTGCTCTTCTTTCTGCCTTGATGTGATGTAACATTCATCCTTACCTTTTCACTCTCCTACATCTTGCATCCACCCCAAATCCAAATTACTAGGCTGGAACTAGAGTGTTCAGGAAGCTTTGGTGTGAATTTGGTTTAAATCACAGAACAGCTTCAAGCAAAACAAACTAAGGAATTGTTTGAGGTTTGACATTTACAAGCATTTTAATATTCCACTTTGCAGAGTTATTTGTATTTAGAGAATGATGCATTTTTTGGAGAAGGCTTGAGATTTTGGGCTTTCCCAAACTACATTTTGATGTGTGTTCTTTTGGTTGCTTATTTTTTGTTGGTTTTGGCAAGAACATTCAAGTGTTTGAGGCTGAACAAGATCCATGGGGTTTTACCCCCCCAGTTCAGTCATTGAACCAGTAACTAGTTTTGTGGCCTAGATGGAAATTTTCTTTGAGTTTTAGATGCTGGACTGAACCTGCAAAAGCATTTTAGGTGCTTGAACAACAGGAATCCCTAAACTCCACTGGGAACTGTGCTGATCATTCCTCACTTGCTCAGTGAGCACTGTGCTATCAGGTTGGATTCTTTTCCCACAGTAAAGCACCATCTCAGGGTTCATATCAGGTGCTCCTGCACATGCTTTTAGCAGTACTCAGCAAGCTGGCAGGGCAGTGGGGAGAGAGGAATCTGCAATTTGTTCCTGTGTGAACAAAGAAAGGGGATTTATGAAGTGCTGAAGTGTCCAGCACGTGAGTTTTGTTTCCTTTTTAGCCCTACTCCAGATGATTATGGAAAAGGCAGCAAGAACATTGCTTGCTGTACTTCTGCTGCACCAAATGAACCCTCAACACGTGACAGTGACACTAGGGCACACCTCACTGCAGATACAACACAAGCAGGCTGCAGAGGGCCTGTTTGCAAAGGCCTGGAGAGAAAGGACATGGGGCAATGGTTTGAAATTGGAGAAGAGCAGATTTAAACTGGATATTAGAAAGAAGTTCCTCCCCACAAGGGTGGTGGAACACTGGCACAGCTTGCCCAGGGAGGTGGTTGAGTTCCCATCCCCGGAGGCATTGCAGGTGAGGCTTGCCAGGGCTCTGGGCAAGCTGCTCTAGTTGGGGATGTCCCTGCCCACTGCAGGGGGGTTGGACTAGATGAGCTCCAGAGGTCCCTTCCAACAAAAACCATTCTAGGATTCTATGATTCTATGATCTCACACACATCTTGTATTTTAAGGTAGCTGAATCCTATCTTCTTCATTAGGCTTATGTTCACACAGTTAGTGCAAATTTCCAGCCTTAGAGCTGACCTCTGATCACTAAATTCTTTTTATTGTCACTATCAGATTAGTAACTACAACCAGAACCTCAGTCCAGGAGATACACACAAGTTGCTTCCTCTGTACTAGTAGCTTGAGTCCTACTGCCTGGGTGCAACTTAGAGGAAAGTAGAATGGTATGATACAAGCAAGTTGACTCTGCCATGCTTATTTCATGGATTTCACAGAATTCGAGCATGCTAAGGGTTGGAAGATCCCTGGGGATCATCCAGTCCAACCTTCCTGCTAAAGCAGGGTCACCCACAGCAGCTTGCCCAGGATCACAGCCAGCTGGGCTTGGAATCTCTCCAGAGAGAAGGAGACTCCCCAAGCTCTCTGGGCAGCCTGGGCCAGGGCTCTGCTCCCTCACAGCAAACAAGTTGTTCCTTATGTTTAGTGGAACCTCCTGTGTTCCAGTTTGTGCCCATTCCCCCTTTGCCTGGCCCTGGGCACCACTGAGCAGAGTGTGGCCCCAGCCTCTTGCTTCCCCCCTTTAGCTATGGGCAGCTCCCCTCTGGCTTTGCTCTTCTCCAGGCTCAGCAGCCTCAGAGCTCTCAGCCTTTCCTCCTGCCACAGATGCTCCAATGCCCTCGGCACCTTGGTAGCCCTTCAGGTCTCTTACTTTTCTCCCAAGAAGGAAAGAATCTTGAAGATTTCCATAGTTGATAATATTCAGTGGCAATACTTTTAGTGATCCCTGAATCCTCTCCCTCTTTGTATAACCCAATGTGCTCCCAAACTAATTAATGAGTGATACATTAATAGATTCACCACAGATAAAAGTCAGAGAGGGAAAACTGTTACTAATAAACATGTGATAACAAGTCTTAAAATCCTCTGGGACAGGTCTGAACTTCTTGCTGGTTAGAGAAGTGCTGACTCATGCCCTTAGGCTCCCACTGCACACAGCATCTCCTTTGGCAAAGCACATACAAGCTATTCATGGGCCCTGGTGTCCAAAGCCTGCTGAGCAGCTGATGAGCACACAGGATGAAGAAGCATCATTCAATATCCTGAGGTGGAAGGGAGCCACGAAGATCATCAAGTCCAACTCCTGTCTCTGCACAGGATAACCCCAAAAGTCACACCATGTGTCTAAGAGCATTGGCCTAAGAGCATGCTCCTTGAGTTCTGTCAGCCTTGGTGCTGTAACTACTTCCCTGGGGAGCCTCTTCCAGTGCTCCATCACCCTCTGGGTGAAGAACCTTTTCCTAACATCCAGCCTAACCGTCCCCTGACACAGCTTCATGCCATTCAAGATGGAATTAACTTGAGGAAAGCAGTTCTCTCTGAGGCCTTGGAAAAGGTGACTTCAAAAGCTCCAGCTGGAGTTTATTCTCTAATAAGCTTTGCAAGGACTCTGTTTGCCAGCCTTCAGCATCTCCCAGGGGCAAGGAGAGACAAAGAATTGCCCTCTGAGTCTCTCTGGGTGCCTCATTACCTCTTCCCTTATTCCTCCTGCCCTGGTGTGATGGAGCTCCAGACTGAAGTCCTGGGTTTATCAGCAGGCAGGGTGCAGTGCAGCCTGCTGCTATGAGCTTGGAAAAGTCTGTCAAAGGTGGCTGGGCACCCCTCTTCTGAGTTCCATCCTCTGTGCCACTCTGCAGGGCCTCTTGCTTTGCCCCTGGTGCCCCATGGCTGCTGCAGGCCCTGCTGAAGGGCTAGGGCATGCAGAGCAGCCTCTGGCAGGAGACAGGCACTGAGAAACGCTAGAGAAGCCTAAGAAGGGAAGAACTATCACTGCAGTTTTCTCTGCTCAGTCTGGGAGTGTTCCTAGCCACCCCTTTGCCTGGCCTGACCTCTCCACTGTGGCTGAGTGCATTCCAAGTATTATCTGTCATCCAATGGTAGGACAAAAGGGAATGGGAGCAAGTTGGACCACAGGAGGTTTAGTATTAACACAGGGAGGAACTTCTTTCCAGTGAGGGTGCCAGAGCACTGGACCAGGCTGCCCAGGAGCCTGTGGAGTCTCCTTGTCTGGAGCCATTGCAGAGCTGCCTGGACACATTGCTGTGTGAGCTGCTCTAGGTGATCCTGCTCTGGCAGGGGGGTTGCACTAGATGATCTTTCTAGGTGCCTTCCAACCCCTAACATTCTGTGATTCTGTGATTCTATCTGACCATTTAAAACACCCTGGGGAGCTCTAAATGGCCAGAAAGTCTATTACCCTTGAACCAGCTGCCCTGTAAGCTTTTTACAGGAGTTTGGGTGGCACATCATGAAACCTTTTCCTGCACTTTTGATTACAGTCTGCAGTGACACAGCCACCTGAAGTTGCAGCTCTTGCATTTTTGTCTGTAGCTTACACATAAGCCTAGATTTTATTTTTCTGGCAAAGGAAAATCCATCTTGGAAAAGCAAAAGAATCTGTAGGCAGGAAGTGTGGGCAGCTCAGCTCTGCAGTCTCCAGGGAGGACAGCTGCCTCAGAAAGCAGAGGATGGCATTTACAGAGTTTCCTCTAGGAAAGTGTTAAGCTGTGGGAGATGGGCTGTGTGAGGTCTGCTGAGGAGACATGCTGAGCTGATCTGCTGCTTGAGCAGAGCTGCCTGGCCCAGGCCATCTGTTGTATTGCCCCTGCACAGAGGCTGCTGCAATGAATGACCCCTCAGCAGAGGCTAATGACAGTTACCTTTGTGCTCTGGCTCACGAGCTCATGAGTAAGCCACTGAGCTCCTCAGCACAGCTGTAACCAGGTAGTTCCTCTTGCTCTCTCCTCCTCCTCACATCCACTAACAGCTTGTGCTTCTTAGGCCTACTTGAAATTTCAGATTGCAACAGCAAATGACTCTGAGAGGCCAGAAATGGCTCTGCCTTCATCAAGCCCAAGACACAAATGATCTGTGTTATTTAACCTTCACTCAGTGTCATGAGGATGGCACAGAACCATCTCACTCCAGGTGACTTCAGAGGCAGGAGGAGTAAAATCTAGAGGTGGTTTACTCTAGTGAGACAAGCTTTCCTCTAGTGTCACTCCTTTCAGAGGAAGGGAGCAGGGAAAGATGGGAACAGCCCCTGAATAAATGACAGCTCTGAAGGGTGCAGGGATTTAAAGGATGACTAGAAGAGAGGGAAGCACACAAAGCCAATGTATTTCATTCTGCTGGAGCTGTGTGTGTCCTCTGTCCCATGCTCCTGGTGGGCTGTCATGCTACCTCTTTCCTTAACATCTTAGACACTTTTCCCATCTCAGTTCAGGGTTGTTAAGTCTTGGAATAGGCTGCCCAAGGAGGTGCTGGAGTCACCAGCCCTGGAGGGGTTTAAGAAACATTGAGCTGCTCTCCTTAGGGCCATGGGTTAGTGGCATGGGGGTGATAGGGATGGTTGGACTTGAGGAGCTTAGAGGTCTCTTCCAGCCTTCATGATTCTGTGATTCAGTTTGAGTTCTCCAATCCACTCTTCCACAGGCACTGGATGAATATTCCTCTAGAGAAATTGCCTTCTCCCATGTCTCTCTTGTCATCAGCCAGAACTGGGTGCTTGTGAAACCCAGGCAGAACTGTCTAAATGATGTCTGTACTTAAAGATTCCAGAATGGGATTACTTCCCCCCTCTTATTGTTTGCTGATCAGAGCCAAACTTCTGGTACTATTTCTTGAGCATAATGTAAGGTCAGAATTGCTGAGTCAGCCTCAAGCACATCTAATAATGCCTTGGATCACTTCCTCAGCATGGCCTTGTGAAACTGGTATTTCCCCTTCTGTTTTGAACAGTGTTACTCAAAGATAGAGGCAAAGTGAACTGAAGAACAATGCATAGAGATTCTAGGATTCCTCTGTTCAGAAAAATCTATTGCTCCTTATGTCCAGTCACACAAAACTAAAGGAACAGAGGAAAGAAGCAGTGAGAGAACAGTTTCTTTTCCCTCCTTTGCCTAAGTCTAAGCTTCATGACACAGATTGAGGGGAAGCAATTAAAGGTGAGGAGACCTATTTGATTCTTCTGTAGATATTGTTTTGCACTGGGGCTATCTGCCAGCTTCAGGCACTAATTAGAGCAAGCAAGGCAGTAGAAAACACAAGAGCCAAAGCATGAGTCTACTCCTTTGGCAACTGACAATCCCTGGCAAGCCCATCCTGGGACAGTAAATGCACTAAAAAGGCTGTCAAGTTACAGGTGCTGGAAGTGTGCATGCTTCATAGTATACTAAAGAAAAGGAAAATCCTACCTTAAAAATCAGTAAATAAAGGCTTCCCAACACATAGGAAGATTCTATATGTAGGGAAACCTGCTTTAGCAGGGAGGTTGGACTAGATGATGCCCAGAGGTCCCTTCCAACCCCTACCATGCTGGAATTCTGAGTAGTTCAGACAGGAAGAAATCTTCAAAAGACATCGAGGAGAGTCTCTTACCCAAAACTTTTCTCCCAGGAGAAAGAGGTCTCTTTTTTTTTTTTTTTCCCATTCCTTCCATGGGCTTAGACCACTTTTACTCCTCTTTTGAGTGCTTCTCTCCAGGTTGCATCCCAACTGACCCACTGTGTGCAGGGGTTGTGGGAGAGTTTGTTCCTGATGCCATCCACTAAGTCCACTGGCACCTCTTTTCCAACCTTTCTTCTATGATTTGAACCCCAGGGCACTGGGGTTGGTTAGTCTGGAGAAGAAGAGGCTCAGGGGAGACCTTCTTGCTCTCTACAACTCCCTGCAAGGAGGTTGGAGTGAGATGGGGGTTGCTCTCTTCTCCAGGGTTAACAGTGAGAGGGCAAGAGGAAATGGATTCAAGTTGCCCCATGGGAGGTTTAGACTGGATATAAGGAAGAATTCTCCCCTGCAAGGAAGTCTTGGCCCAGGCTGCCCAGGGAGGTGCTGGAGTCACCATCCCTGGATGGGTTTAAGAAACATCTAGATGCTCTCCTTAGGGCCATGGGTTAGTGGTGTGGGAGTCATAGTTGTGGTTGGACTTGATCTTAGAGGTCTCTGCCAACCTTTGTGATTGTGTGATATGCTCCTGAAATGCACAGGTAGGTTCTGCAAAGCACTTCTGTCTGTGCTCAGACATCCACCAAGGAAGCTCTAGAGCTCAGATGGGCTCTTGAGTGGTTTTTAGGACCCTGCCTGTGTCAGTTTGCTCCTTTGGGGCATGGCTGAACAATGCCAAGGTCACTACAGGATGATAGGGAATAGTGGACTGCAGCCAAACAAATACCACAGACCCCTAAAGTTTAAAGCAAGTCATCTTTATCCCTCTGAAACTTTGGTCAAAAGTGTCCCAAAGCTTGGATTCTTTATCTCATTTTGTTATCTTGAGAAGATAAATGAACTGCGGCACACTTCATACTGTAAACAGCAACTCTGTGCCTGGCCTTACTCCAGCAGCAGCTGAACAAATACTTCTCACATGGCCAACTCCTCCTCCCTCTTTCTCAGCTGGACACATCACCTAGTTTTGTAACTAACTCCCTGCCAGTTCTTAATGCCTAAGGTGGCAAGGAAGCTCCCAGAAATAAAAGGAATTCAAACATTGCATTTACCTTTTCAGCAGTCTTAGAATCAATCCATGTGCCTTTCTAGGAGCAGCCCCAGCAAACACACTGCCCAAATTCTCCTAGTTAAGGTTTTGTACCAAAAGAACTTGAGGTACTCTATCAAGTACCCCAGAGATACTCAGGATTAGAATCTCTACAGCTTCCAGGCTTTCAAAGTGCTGTGATTTAGATGCTCTCCTTAGGGACATAATTTAGTGGTATATTAGTGATAGCTATGGTTGGACTCAATGATCTTAGAGGTCTCTTCCAACCTTCATGATTGTGTGACTTTAACATTGGTCTTTTCAAGCAAGATTAGACCTGATTCCCCTCCTCTTTTACACACTCAGGTAGTGTTACCCATTACCTCTCAGTCTCTAAATGACCCTAATTCTCTTGCCTGGTTTCCTAGAGCTCTGATTAGAACTATTGCAGTACTCCATTTCTCCCCATTCCAAAGAGAAGTCAGGAATCCTAGATGTTACAAACCTCCTTCCATTTATATTTTCAATGCATTTTCTTCTGTTTAGCCTTTGTTGTGCTACAACCTCACAAAAGCAGAGCTATTCCCTATCCAGTCACTTGTGCCTCACCTTTGTCCATACTGTTTTTTTCTGGGCTGCTTTCCCAGTTGATGAAGATGTGCTGCTGGCAATAGCCCTTCAGCCAGAACCCCTTTCTCCTCTCTTTTTTCCTAGGGGCACAGGACTGCCATAGTCACACTGTTCTCTGTGACATCCAGCACTTCCTGACAGAAAGCTTCTGAGCCACTTGTGGGAGGAGAAAAAGTCTCTAAAGATTGATGACTTCAGCTTTATGAGAATCAGCAGATGGGCAGAGAAGCCTGACCCTTCTGTTTCCCTTCTCCAAGGGCAAAAAAAAGTCTTTGGCATGAGCACAAGACTCCTGGGTGCTGGTTGACCTGTCCCTGGGACACTGGATATGGGTCAAACTGGAGCCTGTGCTCTACTCTGCTGTCCTGATAAAACAGAGAGGAGGGGAGCACTGCGAGGAGACCTTGGGGAAGGATTTAAGAGCATACAAGCCACAGCTGAGAGCTACAGTGCTTGCAGTTGTTGAGGACACACAGAGAGAGAAAAACATGCTTCCTTACTTCTGCTGCTCAAGGGAAAACTTACTTTCAGACCCTGGAGTGTTGTCACTGGGATGGGGGAATCTTGCATGGTGGTGTCACTGGGATAGGGGAATCCTGGATGGTGGTGTCACTGGGATGGGGGAATCCTGGATGGTGGTGTCACTGGGATGGGGGGAATCCTGGATGGTGGTGTCACTGGGATGGGGGAATCCTGGATGGTGGTGTCACTGGGATGGGGGGAATCCTGGATGGTGGTGTCACTGGGATGGGGGGATGCTGCATGGTGTTGTTGATGGGATTGCGGAATCCTGGATGGTGCTGTCATGCAATCGTGCATGGTGTCTTTCCTCTGTCTGGAGTGGACAATGGCTTATCATGAACACAGTGGGTGTGTTTGAGCCAATTTCCACAGCTTTAACAAGTGTTTTGCTTGTTTGGGGGTCTCTTAGGTCTTTATGAGTTATGCCTAGATACCTGCTGAAATTCTAGAGCAGCAACTGCTGTACATTTCCTTCCCTCAGCTGCCAAAGAAGGAGGCTCAGGTTTTCTACCCATAAGTAACCTCTCCTGCATTTGAAGAAGAACTTTTAACTCAGCACGTGAGAAACCAGATTGCTCCATCCCTCTAGACCTAGAACAAGAGTGGAAAGCACATGGCTGCATGCTTCTCTTGGGAGCAAATGCAATAAAGTTGAACTCCAAAGAAATATTGACCTGCACAAGGACAAGCTAAAGTATTTGACAAAGCATTACTGAGCTGCATGCACTTTGGCCAGGCACTTTGCAAGCCTTTAAGCAAACACTCTTGTTCAGGGTTTTTCTGCCTTTTTAGAGTTGCAAAATGCAGTCTGTCTTATTTAAAGCAGAAGCTAGAGGCATAGTCTTACTCCAAGAACACTTTTAATTCTACAGTGATAACTTAGTAAGACACACAAGCATGAAGAAGAATGTGTTGAGGGCAAGGTAATAAAGATTCTAATACTTGCTGCTAGCTTCTCTAGTACTAACTGCTGGAGAAAGACAGGAATGCAGAGGACAGCACAAGATATTCCTGGAAAGCCTGAACATAGCTTAATCTTGAGGCAGATAAAGCATCACCACCTCTGCAGTGGTAGAGTTAGAAGAGCTAGAGCTATTAGTTACACTCTTCTCTAGGAGAAACAATCTTTACCCTGATTTACTTCAGGTTTGCTTGTGACCTTGTTAGTGAGTCAAAGCTCTGAAGAGCCTCTGACTTGGCCTGGACTCTATTTCTCATCCTAAAAAGCTGTAGAAGTTATTTTAAGTGAGTCTGGAGTTGCCTGTTCATTTCTATTTCTATTAATTTCATTTTCATTTCTATTGCAGAATGTGTACTTTCTTGAGGAATCTTCACCTGGCAAATTGGGCTCCTTTGGAGATTAAAGGTCTAAATACATGCTTAGTTGTGTAGGAGGCTGTGCAAGAAGCCTCTGGTTGGCAACACCATCATGAGATGAGAGCTTTGACAGAGTGATCACTGGAGGAAGACTCAGCCAAGTTATGAAGGAAAGGAGCTCGCTCTGCTAACCTGGGACATACACAGCAACAAACACAGCAGAAACTGTAGTATTCTAAACCCACTAGATAGGAACCTACTTACCCTCTTGGAGTTAAGAGAGAATGCTCTCATTAAACAAACAGAAGATAGTCTAAAGTGAAGGGACTGAGTCTGGGGCTCTGTCCCTGATTTGGTTTTCAATCCTCACCTCATCAGAACACCCCTTTGAAAATCAAAGCAATGCAACATCGTAGAGCACAATAAAAGACATCATGTGCAATACACATTGCCTTCTCCAGGCAGGGCTGATAGCTCAGCCAGCTCCTAAGCAAAGTAGTGCAACAAGCAAGCAAACAGTGGTAGTTATCTTCAACCTTTCTGCCTTGGGTTACTGAGCACTGAATTCCACAGGCTTTGTCAAAATGGGAACACCCAGGAATTGATGGTGTAATCAGAGTCCAGTGCTGTACTTACCACCTAACATACATTTCCCAGTGTAAATCAATGCCATCACTTCCAGAGATGGAGCAGCCACAACTTCCCTGGGCAACCTGTTCCAGCATCTCACCACCTTCTCTTTCCTTTTCCTGTAGCTTTAAGCTGAATACCAGAATAAAGCTCCAGATTCTGGTACCTCCTCCACAATAGCATTTGCTTTGTGCCTGTGTAACTACAATTCCCAGGCAAGATTCTAACACCTTCCTCAGGTTTTTAAGTGGCAGTGAAGGAGGGAAACAATCAGTAATGTGACTTAAACACTGACACTTTGGTAGCTCCCATTAAAGAGACACATCACTCACCCTTAATGCTACCAAGTCTGGCACATGCCAACAAAGCCTGTAGTTTGAACTCCCCACATGGAAATAACATTACTACTACTAATAATAATTCTAATTGCCATAGGAGAATAGCATGCTAATCACAGCACTGGGGACAACCTATAAAGGTATTTTTCTTAGGTGAAAGAGGAATCAGTTCAGGGATATCCTACCCAATGAGCAGAGCAGAGCAGTTGAGGGATATCCCATCAAATGAGCACAGCATCCTTCTAAAGATGGATTGATTCAGCAGGCAAGCATATCAAACACATTACAAGAAGCAGGCCTGTATAAAATGCTCACTAGAAGTACTTTTCAAGACCAAATACTTCAAGTATCACATTTATTTGGGACCACTCTTATGCCTAGTGTTCTCTTGCAGCTTCCTGCTACAGAAAGCCATTCTCTCAAATACAGGATGGGAAAAAGAGGAGTGGGAAAGTAAAATCATTTGCTTCCTGTGCCACCAATGCTGGTCCTGGGCTGAGGTTTTAAAACCACAACTTCACCTTCAGCTATTGTGCCTCAAGTGACCACTGGGGATGGTGAACAAGAACCAGTCTGCTGAAGACAAAGCTGTAAGGTCACTGAAAGGCTTTAACTTGTCATTTGTTTCTTCTTCAAAGCTCTTTTTTTGTGCTTCATGGCCATTTCCCTTTCCCTGGAAGATTCCATGCTAAACACCAAAGATGTCCCCACACTGAATGATCCAGGACAAACACATTTTTATGCAAATTTATTCATTAGCTTTAACAATAGGAATACATCAATCACTACTATGTCCAGCATAAGGTTGTATATATAATAAAATATGCTATTGTGGTAAGGTTGATTTCTAGTGGGGGCATTGGAAGGGGAAGTTTTCATCCAAATTGAACACATTTAAAAAAGAAAAACAATAAATAAATACAAGGCCAAAAATGCTTCCTTAATGAAAGTCCTGCTAAGTAAGACTTCAGGCTCCACATTGCCTCAAAGCACTCATCAGTACAGCTGTGTGTGTACATCTCACACCAAGTGTTGTGCTCAAGCAGCATAGTTAGGGGCATCTGACTCAGACCTAGCCACACATTTCGACCTCCTTATTCCTCTTAGAGCTAGCATCCAGCCTTTCTTTGTTCTCTTGGAGGATTGTCTTGCCTTCCAGCTGTGCTGGAAACTCTAGCAACTTTATGTGTATCAAATACAAAGGTCCAGCTCCCTCCCAGGACTACTTTTTTGGCTTGAGATCCAGATTGCACTAGTGGAACTCTTGAATAAAGACAAAAATTGCTACTCAATTCAAATTAGACTACATTCCTCTTGGAAAAAACCCAAGACTGTGGGTACAGATGGGAATATAGTTATGCTCTCAGCTCTGTTGGTTCTCTTTTTGGAGCTCTTTAGATTGTAGGAACACATCCTGTCTAGTGCTTAGTGCTACAGCATCAGGCTTTAGGCACACTGGGTTCTGCGGGCTATATAGACAGCCCACAAAAAGCTGCATTTTCAGCTTTGTTTCCCTGATGGTCAGTGAGTCCAATCCACACAGTGGCATTTAGATGTTCCTCAAAGCGCAGCATAAAGGCATTCACTGACATTTGGGCTACCTTCTTTTCTATTTGGCAACTTTAGATGAGGACATAATTGGCAAATCAGAGGTATTTTATTTACTGTTGTATTTATACCATGTAGGTTATTCTTTGGGCATATTCATTCTACAAATCTAAATAAGCTGGTTCTATTTGTCTTCTGACTTGCAAACTCTGCTGATGGCAAAATTCCCTTTTCCTTAACAAATTAACACTCAAGAATTGAGTGACAAATTTGAAGACTAATTTACATATTTCATTATATCAAAACAAAACAAACCCAAAAGCTTGGTCAAAGTATAAACACTTCTAAACCTAGTGAAAACATCCCTGAGAAATTTTTCATTAGCATAGTAAGTAAGAATTAGGTTTGGTCCATCAGAGGAGAAAAATGGTTGTATCTAGTTATTGACAATTGAGGGCCACAAGTACATTGGATTCCCATTCACTTGCTTTTCACTCCTCTTACAAAATTCAGCCAATGGAGGGTTTTTTTTGGCATTCTATTTAGTTTGATCTCTAATCTAATCATTACAAATTGTTTGATGAATGGCCTAGACTCAGCCTTGGTGTAATGAATATCAATGGAGTACTCACACACTCCAGGGTTGAAGTTTGGCAACAGAGATGTCTGTGAAGGACAGTACCTAAAATAAAACATCCCCTTAGAAGTTAGAGAGGATCCTTTTCACAAGCTGCTGGCCTCTGGGTTTTTTTTGCATACTGCTTATTTTGCAGTTCTAAGCCATTCTGTCATGCCACAGGAGCACTCAGAACACCACTGGCTTCAACTCTACTGAGAAAGCACAAGTGCACACTTGCCACCAAAGTGCACAAAGGGTTAATGACTTTGGAAGTACTGTGTTAGTACACATGCAGGGGAGAAAAAAACCCAATAAACAGGAACTTCTTGAAAATCAGAGGGATTTAGCATTCTTTGTTGCTCTAGAGGGCCACAGAGTTCAACATCTTCTTGTGTTAGCAGTATTGGAGAGTAACTAAGTCAAAACTCACATGCATGTCAGACAGATAAAGGCAAGTAATCCACTTTTGGACTTCTTTGGCCTGGAATAGCAATAGTTTTCTAATAGAAAATTGAGTTTCTGAAACAAATAGCATTCAAAAATAAAAGTAAAGCTGCTTGTACTGAGGCAAAAACTAAGTTAGCTTTTCTTTCTGTACCAGTCCTCCTGACCCTAGCACTTTCTGCCATATCAAACCTGAGCAGAGCTGTCATTTGCAATTAACAAAAGCCATGCTTAAGAATGTTACAGCAATTCTATCTGCTGACATGAGGCTAGCTTTTTACTTTATGAAGTGCAACCAAAGTGTTAATACAATAGCTTGTACCTAGCACTTGTCTAAATTGTAAGGAAACATGCAAAAAAATAAACCCCACCCGAACTACAGAGGTGTTTCTGTAAAGTTAAACCAAAACAGAGGACTAAAAAAAGGTATTTGGGGAAAATATCAGAACTTAGGACTCCCAGAAGAATGTTGATACCAATTTGAGAAGATAAGGGAGAAGAACTGTTCATGGTAAGGGAAAAAAAAACAGAACACCATCACAAAACCAAATACTGTAGATCAAGTTACTCTCAAGCAACTTCAAACCCTCCTCCTTTTGCTCAGTGAACACAAGAATTACTCAGACTTCAAGAACAAATTGAGTATGTTTAACCACTCAACAGTATCACTGACAGAAATTCAACATTTTTTTTGTGATTAAACACTAGCTGTATGTCTTGTGGAGATCTTTGGTCAAGGTTCAACTAGGTTGTCACCTGCCAAACACAGAACATTTTTACAGGGTCACTGTAAGGTGACTTTTAGCTCTCTTGGGCTAGCTTCCTCAACCAGCTAAGTTAGGCCTTCAACTCTAGAGAAACACCTTAGAGTCCCCAAAGGCAGTATATGAGTATAACCACGATAGCTATGTAGCAAGTTAGTAAGAGAAGTGAATCCTTTCAGACAGTAGATGTATTATCAGGTGGTGAACTGTCAGAGACTGCTTTGGGATGAGGAGTGCAACAAACAAAAAGTTGTTTTCCCAAGCTTTTTTGGGCAAATCTGAAGTACATGATGTGGCCCATTGCAACAAAAGATACAGAAATCAGCACCAATAAACCAAAAGCTTCAGGGTTGGGGGCCAAGATGACCATGATGAAGTGCAGCAAATCAAGAAGGTAATTCATGGAGTTTTGGACACCGTTTATGATGCCTCTTTCAGATTCTACCACATTTTCTTGAAGCAACTGTGTGACAGTCAAATCAAAGGACCAAAGGCCTATGGAGAGAAAGAACAGTTAGCCATACAACTGGGCTTTTCACGGTAAGCTTTCACCACTGGCACAACTCAATTCATACTTCCAGACACTCACTTCTTCCAGGAATGCAGGGGGCAAGCTAGCCTCCTGGCACACTACAGCATGGATTGCACACTGACAGCCAAGAACAATCCACTGCCCTTTACTAACACCTCCTGAAATCATACAGCTTGACATACTAACTTGCCTCTCACATCATCCTTCAACACATCTATCCTGTTAATGTTCTGCTCATCTCTTCCTTACACTGCATTAATTATGCCACAATTGCTAAGGTTTGCATGAAAAGTTCTGCACACCCCCAAAATCACTTTAAGCTCTGCAGAACACATAACTATTTACAAGAGTCTCAATTGCCACTAGCTTCCATACTGATGTAGTCCATTAACAACTCAGTTTTAGAAGTTTATCTTGCATACTAACTTAGTACCTGTGAAACAAGTGTTTCATTCCTCAAAAAATCAGTAAAAATTAAGAACACAGAGGTTCTAGAGAGGAGAATTACTCTTCATTACATTGATCTATTTATATGCCACTTCTGTTAACAGATACTAATAAGCTGTCATCCAAATCATCTACATTCCTTTGTTGGTCACAAGCTTGAAGGTTAGACAAGCTTACTTAATGAAAGGATTAATTTAGTTAACTGCTGAGTTTGAAGATTTCCATAGCAGACATGTTCAGTTCTATTGCCCGTTAACAAATGATTTCATTTGGTTGTGAAGGAAGATCTTTTAGAGATAAGCATCCCAAATGTGGTAACTTTTCTCCTGTTAGTGATATAGGATATGCAAGGAACTCGTTCTGCAGTCTCTGTGCTGGAAATATTATTGCAAGATGATCCTTTTATTTTAAGTGAAGTGTAACAAATTAGCTTTAGAAATGTGATTGTAACACTTCAGCTGTGGCCTACAATTCTAAACTCCACTTTGCATTTCATAGGCACAGAATCATTAAGGTTGGAAAAGACCTCTAAGCTCATTAAGTCCAACCATACCTATCACTCCCATACCACTAAACCATGGCCCTAAGGAAACATCTACACATTTCTTAAACCCCTCCAGGGCTGGTGACTCCACCACCTCTCTCGGTAGCCTATTCCAAGACTTACCAACCCTTCCTCCTAATAGGCACTGTCACTTTTAGACATGAAAGCAGTCAACAGATCAGATTTTAACAGAGACATCCTACTTACCAACTCTAGCAGCAATGACTCCTGCAAACAGGAGACTAACAGAGATTAAAGGCACAGGCTCAGGACTCATCTCTGGGTCGCTGTTGGCAGGAGTAGTAGACCCGTTTAACAAGTTGGGCATTCCAGTTGCAAAAACCATGCCAGGCTTTACTTCTGGAGATGCTATAGTAGGTAATGGCTCACTTTCAAACAGCCTGGCACTGATGTCAGCAAATGGGGAGACAGTCAAATCCAGAGGACTTCCAGGCATGAACACAGAGATGGCACACAAGACCAGACAAGCAAGTTGAGCGACTCCTGAAATCAGGCCTGTGCGAACCAGGCCGCATTTGCGACGAAGCCAAGTGAAAGCTACTGTTCCCAGGATTCCAGTGACTGCTGAGGCACCCATCAGGAGGCTTAGCACAGAGCCACTCAAACCCTGAGTGTAGGCATAGCCTGTGGTAATACAATCAAAACCCAGGACAGTCATGTAGAGAAAGGCAAGGCCCATGCCTGCCAGGAACACTGGCTGGTTGTAGTAGGCAACCCATCCATCACGGAACGTGATGAAAGGCTCAGCAATCCGGGCACTGCAGCTCATTTCCTTCTCCTGGGCTGGCTCAAAGCCACTTAGATCTTTCTCAACAATCAACTGCACTCCTTCAGCAGGTTTTATGTCACTCTCTGTAAACAAAAATGTAAAGGTTAGACACACTCCTGCCTGGAAAGTGCAGTGGAAACTGCCGAGAGAGTAACTGTTTGCAGCTAGCAAGTTTGCTGCTGCAAAAGTGCATCAGGTAAATTCTAGAATCAACCTTCCTCTAATTACTTAAATGCTTCAAAGTGTCCTTAAATCCCATCTGTGTAGTAAGATCAAGTAAAGTTTATCCCTGTCAATTAAAACTCCTATTTAAATCATCTGTGTAGTAGGAGAAAGCATTGTCTGCTGCTTCTCAAACTTGTGACTGAATGCTCCATTTCCCTACAGAAATTATTTGCTTACTGAATGCCAACGCTAGTTGGCATTTTAACCTAGCTTTGTATGTTTAAATAAGCTAACCACAGGAATTAGCCAATACTTAACCTTATCTGTTGACATTCTCATGTCATGGCAGAAGAAAGGCAGAGATGCTTGCTGAAGCCTACCAAAGCCAAAAGCTTTCAAAACTTGACTTAAAAACTCAAGACCATGCTTTTCTACAATCACATTTTCACTCTAATATAGGTGAAAGCCACTTAGACCAAAAAAACCCACAGTGTAATACAGATTAGCAATGTGTATACAAACCATGCAAATGTTGGATGCCTGAGTAGTGTTGTTTCAACCTTGACAGTGCAAAAAACCTCCACATACAGCAAGTGAGACACATGAAGCCTTTCTGCAACTTTTAGAAGTGAAAGTCTCTTCCCAAAATCAGAATACTGCAATAGCAAAGTTGAAGAGATGTTTCCTACCTATTGACATTTGCTAAATGCTTTGTTGTTCAGCATTCAAGAGCCAGTTCCAAAGCTATAGAGCCTTCTATGCTCTTTATCTTGCTCCCCTATCATAAGCCTAGTCTTTGTATTCCAGTAGCTGACATTTCAAACACTTCATAACAAGAAGTCTGCCTCATGAACAGTTTTCATTTCTGATAGTAAGACTGAAGTCATGTTAATATTCATTTTAAGGTTGCTTATAGTCATAGGCATCTATATTGCAAATTCCACTTACTCAGCTTGGCCAAGGCAGCAGAGTAGAAATACTGTCACCTCTTCTACAACCTCCTGAAAGACTATTAGCACTATGCCTAAGGAGAGATCAATTAGCAAGAGAGGGAGTCCTACACAGGCTCTTTTGCTTGCAGACACTACAGAGCAAAGGGCTTTGTTAGTTTATTAAAGATAGTATAGATGGATAGGAGCATTCCTCACTAAATAAGATGGCAGACTTGCTCTAAAGGATTAATTAAGAGGAGAGAATTCCTTCTTTAGCTGCATGTTATGGGACACCTGAAATAGCTACAAAAAGTAGTGTTACTTAAGAGCCTCTAGTATCTATAGCCACAATATGAAACCCCAAGCTATGAGCAGAAAGCTAGATAGCCTCAAAGTTGGAGAAGACAAAAGGCAACACTTCAGTTTGATACAGTAAATGTGCTGTGACTTCAAACAGGTTTTTTCAATACCTTTTTTGACATTCAGCTGTTTCAGTTCAGATTCTTCAACTTTAGCAGATTTGAGAGCCAGAGAAGGAGTTTTCTGATAAACCTTCCAGAGCAGCAGGTATTCCACACACATTGACATCAGGTTCCAGCCAGAAATGAATCCACAGCCAATCATCGGTGAGCCAAATGTCATTATCTGACCAACTGCCATTGGGGCCAAGATATTGGTCAGCTGATCAATTCTTCTGATTGTGGCATTCATATCTGTCAGAAATTATTGGATGACATCAAGTCACTGCTGAGCATGCACTTACAGGGAAATATTCACTAACAGAACTGAGGATCACACATCTCTGCTCCAGCTACAGCAGCGTGACTCCTACTGGACCTACTTCATCAGAAGCACCTTTAGAGTGTTCTAGTGCTAAGTTCCTGTGACCAACCAAAGTGTTGTGTAAGCCAAATCCTGCCAGTTTTGCCTGCAGGAAGTCTTTCAGCTTTCACATGCTAGGACTCCAGTAGAAGTGTTACTCCTGCAGGTAAAGCTCTCAGTCATGAGATCAGATTTCCCTTACATCCTAGTGACTTTATAGCCTCCTAGGCTTATCTCTGTAACACTCAGACTTAGCACACACAACCCCAGACATCAACAGGAATCTCATATGGTAGAATTATCTCCTGTAAAGATAATTTTAGCAACTACTATCTCCCAATACTGGACCATTTCTTTCTTAATGTTCTCCACTGACTTCTAAGAGCTGGTGACCACAGTACCCACTGTGATAGCAGCAGACCTTTGAAATGCCTTTAGATTTCCTTGTTGAGTCACACTGCTTGATGGCACTTATTGACATTGTCAGAACTTTGTGAGCAAAGTCCTCCTCACTCCTTTCTGTTCCACACTTTGCTGTTTCCAGGCAAAACAAGCAGCCCTTGCTCAGTGTGAATGCATTTTCCCTTTGCTGGGATGGTATGTTTCACCCTCCTAAATCTTACTTGCTTTAGTGTTACTATACCAACTGGGCTCCTCTAACTTTCCATCCCTCAAAGTTGCTAGAAGCTCAATGGTTTGGCACATCAAGGCTTCAAGCTGCTTAGAAATATATCTCAAACTCATTTTGGAGTCCTATTATGAAACTAGAGCTTTTGAAGGGCAAGTGAAATTGTGTGTTAGTATGAAGCTGCTTTTCTCAATCTGTAGAGAATTACTCCTTGCCATCCAGAGATGCTTAGTTTATTTTACTCAGAACTCAATTGCATGTTAACTACTTGACTGACTTAACTAAGATGAGTGAGATACTTGCTTAACATGTGGCTTTAGAAATGCCAAGAATCAAGCTTTGTTTTATGAGATTTTTGGGGAAAGATACAAAATAAGAGGGGATGGACAAATTAATCAAGGACAATAAAGAAGGAGAAGTGAAGGCCATTTATTAGTTCCCTATTCCACTAAGTTACTGAAGACTCCTCTTTGAGTGAAGGTAACAGTGCTGAGATGGACAACACTGGCATTTAGTATAAGGAATTTCAACAGTCTCCTACTTGCATTATGATTAAACACATAACCCTATCCAGCCTGGAAGAGATCTGTTGAGCTTACGTGCTTAGTTTGGGGGGGGGGGGTCTGTTTTAAAATTAAGCATTTAGAGTAACCTCTTGCCTGATTTTCCAGTACAGAATCAAAGCAGTCATGCAATTGTGCCTGAGATCATAAAGCAGTCCAGAGGCAGGACTGCCTCTGTGCAGCAGGTGTGGTCTGCACCTTATCACATGGCTATTAATTAGCACCGGGACTGATTTGCTGAATAAGATCATACACAAGAAGAAAGGTTAATGAGAACCATTAGAACTTCAAAGCTTTTATGGATAAATGATATTTTTCTCCTTGTGATTCACACACATAAAGTTAACCTGAACTACTGGTCTACAGAAAGCATTCCCTAGAAAGGCACTGCAAGGTCAAAATAAAAGACTAAGGTGGAACATTTGTATACAGGGAAATGAAAGCAGGACACTTTGAATGTTTCTAAGTCAGAACTAGTCTCTCCTGGATGAGATGAGGAAATAAAATCCCTTCACTGGAGAGACACAGCAAGAATAATCTGACATACAGGATTCAAATTCCTCAAAGGATGCTGGCATGTAAACTGCAATTTATGCACAATTTAGGCAGTTTCATAAAAAATTAAGAGTCCAGAAGGTGAAATGCTGTCTAGGCCTGGACACAGCTAAACTCCACAAGTGTTACACTTAAAACTTCAGTCTGAGAGTTATAAATGTCTTGCCAATGTTAAACTATTCTGTGCCTTGTTTGCACTTCAGTATCAGTTCCTCTATGTGGGAAGGCTTAGACCTAATAGCATTGACTCAGAGCCCATATAGCCTGACCAAGTCAGTGGCAAAAAAAATGCAGCTTCCCACACTGTCTGTTAGAATCAGAGCAGCAGCATAGCCAAAGATCAGCCACACATCCCTTGGTAGGAATGGCCTTGTGGCTGGGACTACCCTCCAGCAAAGGAGAATCAGGCTCAGTGTGTGCCAGGGGAGGATCCTAAACAATCTCTCACACCCAAGTAGTGTTACGGCAGTAGAAACTGAATGGCAACTTACTCTGCCTCCTAATAATGCCATGCCATGTGCAAGAAAGGGGAAAAAGAAGGAAAAACATTTGCTAGGCAAAAAAAAAAAAGATTAAGTCCAAGATTAAGTCTGTAGTCTAATACCAAAGATATCAGATGTCAAAGGAATACAAAGCTTTAAGTTCCAACCAAAGAGAAGTGTTCACAGCTCTGAGTTAGACAAGATTCCAGACATATCTGCAGGCACATTTCCTACTGGCAGTTCTCCTGATCCACCTACTTTACTGGTCTGAACTTCATTCTCATGTAGCCCTTTTCTTTGATTCCTGTGTGAGGAGCCCAGTTATGCAACAGTTTTGTGTTTCATTCCAGGGACCTAAAAATAAAGTATTGCAACACTTGGCTTTAAGCATCTAGAAGTCAAATAGCTTTTCTATTAAACACTGGGTTTTTAGGAGTGGGGTGCCTGTTTATTTGTTGAACAAGAATCCAGAGCAGGGAAGAGGGAAAACAAAGGCTGCCTTTTTTTTACCTGCTGTTTTTTCCTAATATCTGGAGCTCAAAGCTCTGCTGACTTGTGTAAAACATTAGTCTAAAAATCAAGCTTGGAAAGTTAAGACATTGAAGGTATTAAAAAGGCAACATATTTCACCTGCCAGTTTGCTTCTGTCTTCCCCTGCAACCACAACAATCCAGTCCCTCTGAATTGTGATCGCTGTGGCAGTGCTGGCCAAATTGGCAATGTTTGCTATTGTGATAACCAGGATATAGCACATCGTCTAGAGAAATGAGGGGAAAGAGTTACAAGGTCAGAAAATGGATGGAGAGCTCCACTCCTATCCTCTACAACTAAAATAAAAAGACATTTCTGCATGTGGATCTATATATTTTAGTGTAAATCTTCAGATAAAACAAGACCCAGTCTACTTTACAACTGCTGATGGAACAAAAGTCACCTCTGTTTACCCAACTAGCTCCAAGTTTCTTTTTCTTTAGCTCCCAGGAATGTCTCAACAGACTAGAGAGAGAAAGCCCCTCAAGGTTTTTTTTTTCTAAGTTAATTCCTTTTTAACAAGTTTAAGCACTCACAAGAAGCCATCCATGGTATAAGGTCAAAAGCTGTGTCTTAAACAAGAAGATAATCATCAGGATAACACCACAGAGGATGACAGATGCATTCTGTACAACCAAGGATGTCTGGGCCACTGTTTTAAATCAAAATAGAGAGCAACAGTTATGAACATTAAGAATGAGCTAGCTGTAATCTTAAAGAGATTATAATTAAGGAACGTGCAAATATTCTTATTTTCCTATTCTCCTTCCAAAAATCTAAGTGATAAAGGTAAACCTCAGAGTAGATTTTGAATCTTCCATTGCCTTAGAAAAACAAATTAACCTCTGCTGTAACTTCATAGCTCCTAACTTACACTCCAAGTAGGTCTTCTCAATCTAAAACACAAGCTGTACCTGCTTAAATGCTGACACTATTTTTAAAGGGCTAAAAATAAACCTTAGCTTGAGCCTCTACAATTCATCCTTAGCATGCATGGAAGTGATATTTTTAACAGTAAAACTGTGTATGAAGAGCTTGCTGTCATGTGAGTTATAAAACAGAGCACAGCATCCGTATTTACAACAGCTATCATGCAAATGCAGTTTGTGTTTACACTTAAGTGGAAGATGTTTTACTCCCAGACAGAAGACAACAAATAACATGAGTGTATGTTAGTATTAAGACTGTAAAAGAACTTGTGCTCTCCATGCATGTCTACACACTGTACAGGTTTTAACCTGAGTAGTGGCTACATCATGACATAAAACTCTTTTCCTCCTGTCTTTGACACTCTCCTTGTCTATCATTACCACCCTGAAACACAAGCCCTGTTCTCCTATCTGACTTGAGGAATAAACTCTATCACCTTGATCTTTTTCCCATTCATTTCATCCATCTTGAAGGAAATCACCTGCTCTAGGCATCTAACCTTTGAGCCTGGAGTTCTTGTCCACCCAGTCTCCAATAATGGCTCCCAGGAGAAGCACTGATCCCGCCACAACCAGGCCATAGACTGCAGTCAGGAGCAAGCTGTTGCCATAAAGTTCCACCAGGAATACAGACACAGCAAAATGCCACATACGATCTCCCTTGAAGAGGAACAGACAGGACACACACAACATTACTAGTTGCACTTTGCCAGCACACCACTTGGCTGTTTTACTAATGCCCTGACAGAAGTCTGTATTAAAAGAAAGGTTTGGTATACCTGCACAGGTGGAGTGTGTGTGTGGGGGGGGGGGGTAATTTCCTTTTTTGGGCATCCTGTCACCATGAATTTTACCCCAATATCACTAAATCATCTGTCCTCATCAAGTGCAACATTACAGCTTGTAATATGCCCCAAAGCCCCAGATGTTTAGAGGACAAAGCGTCAGCAGCCACATCCAACAAGCCTCACAAAGTTCACATTGATTCTCCAGCACAGATCAAATAGTAGCAACAGATTTATTGATTATCACTACTATTCAAATCCATTTCCAAGGCAGCTCTTAAATCGTCAAAGCTTACATGCTGCTTTAAAACACAAGAGCCAGTCAAGCCATACAGTTAAGCTGGGCTACTGTTCTACAGAAAGCATTCCCTAGAAAGGCACTGCAAGGTCAAAATAAAAGACTAAGGTGGAACATTTGTATACAGGGAAATGAAAGCAGGACACTTTGAATGCTTCTAAGTCAGAAGTAGCCTCTCCTGGATGAGATGAGGAAATAAAATCCCTTCACTGGAGAGACACAGCAAGAATAATCTGACATACAGGATTCAAATTCCTCAAAGGATGCTGGCATGTAAACTGAATGATGTCCTAAATGTTAACTGAAGTTTCTGAAGTCAATGGACTTAAGCTCTTTTAAATAATGTTAAGCATTGGCATATTACTCAGAGGTAGAATATCAGAGCTCGTTTAACCTACTGCAAACTCATTGTTAGTTCAAACTATTTAGTCTGTTGCTTAGAATACAAAATCTTCATGTGCCAGTACCACTCACTACAGGCAAAAAAAAACCCAAAACATGTCCAAGTGAAGTAATTTTCATACCACTCAAAACATCTTTTACACTTGCTACCAGGCCTGAGGAATACATGGAGGTTTTTATGTTGTCATATGGTGAGAGTCACATCTCCCTTTATTTTTAAACATATGGCAAGAAATGCACTACAGAAAATGATTTGTGTAATCCAGAACAAAGTAGCTGAAGAGAGATCATTCATCCTTATTCTAGGGCACAGAGTTTAACAAAGGTCCCTAACAATCTTTTAGAAACCAAACATGAAACTGTTTTGTTCTGCTGCCTTATCTTAAATAAGCATTGCTCTGATACAGCAAATAGTACACATTTCTAAGCACCTCAAATATTCTCAAGGGCTGGGGGAGGTGTAACATAAAAGCCCTTTTCAAAAGCAAAGTCTGCCAAACCTAACATGTAACACAGTAATCAAGAGATACACAAAATCCTATTGGGAGGATCAAAATAACTGCAAAGATTCCTATTCGTTTCCTTAACCATTGACAGGGAGGGGGAAAAATACATCCCAGTCATGTGGGAAGAAATATTCACCAGTTCCAAGGGAAGGCTCTGAGTATTTTGCATGTTTTCTTACTAAAACCAATGAAAAAAAGGTAAATATAAACATGATCTGCTTAGATTCACCCTCTCATATATATATCTAATAAACCAATTTTCTCTCTCCAGAGATACCTAAAGTCTTTGGCAAAATAGATTCCACTTTTATTGCATAGTTATTAGGAATATATAAAGTATTCCAGCAATGAAAACACAAGGATGTAATTCTCAAGTCTAGCATTCATTGAACTTAATATGACCTGTGGCTGGAGGTAACTAAACCCATGGCAATCTAGAAGCATGAATTTCTCTCAAGAATTAAAACTCATAAATAGCCAGCAGAGCTAAATTAGTGTCACAGAAGAATATCAGTGAATTGCAGAGGTTTGAAGCAGTCATGTAACTTCTAGCTAAGATCTACTGAAATTTAAACAGCAAATAAAGCCTTGATTATATATACTTATTCCTACTTTTAAAAGTCTCAAAATGTGGCTATTTCAACACTTTCAAATAACTAACTATAGCTGTTTAGCCTCACCAGCTTTTTAAGGTGTTTTTTACTCTTCTGTCATTATATCTAGCCTCATAATCACCTCAGATTGTATGTATGCAATCCCAGTCTCAGAACTGAAGCCAACAAGTTAAGCAGTAGCCAGATTACAGCTCCTGACAGGCCTCCCAAGGTCTGAGTGGCACAGATAAGGCTGGCAAGTTGCAACTGACCTCCTGGCAAGCATTTAGCCTGGCACCAACAAGGCCAACCTGGTTTCATTCTGAGCTTTCTTTACTGCTGAGTGATAGACAACAAAGACTTGAAACCAGCAAGGCAAGAGGATATGGGCTGAGACTCCAGCTCAGCAGAGCAGCCCAGCCTACTGAGATCACTGAGGGCAAGCACACATTCAAATGCCTTACTGAGCAAGAGCCTAAGACACAGTCTAGACTTTGCTCAAATCTGAATATTTGTGAAGATGTGACCCATTTAATCATTTACAGCTTCTCTCTGCATTTAGGAATGGCTTAGGAACACAGAAATCCCATCAGTGCTCTCAATTACAGCAAATTCGATCAGGTTTTGAATCATGGATACAGCCATCTTCCAACAAAGATGAACTATTACTTTGAGCTCTGAAGATTAAAGTGCTTCTTTATTGCTCTTGTTAGCCAAAAGATTCAGCCTACAGGAACATTAAAGCTCAAGTAGAGAGAAAAGGTGCAGTTCTGTAAAAATCAGATGGATTTCTGTTTTTTCAGCAGGTGTGGATGGGTTGGGGGTTTTTTTTGATACAAGACTTTCAGCACAAAAGAAAACACCCTGGAACAAGCAGCATACTATTAATATTGCTAAACAGCTGAACAGACATCCTACAGTCTGGTGTTTGTTATGGTGTGAGAGTTTGTTTTCAGACTCTGCTCTGTCACCTTTACTCATGTATTCTGAAGCAGTCCCAGTGCTGAGGCTTTCAGAAGAGTAGGCAGGGTTGGCCAAATTGCCAGTGAGGCACTTTGGGGACATACCTGACCAAAAATGTTGCAGGTAACAACCCCTGGCTGCTGAAAAGCAGTAAACCAAGCAGAAGCAACTCAGCTCCTTCAATAATAACTAACTGCTAAAACATTGCAACAGAAGCATCAATATGACCTTTCAGGTTAGTGAAAGCAAAGAGCTGCTAGAGACAGGCATGCAATATCCTACCATCTGTAGATCAGTTCATGCTATGCAAAGCACACATTAAGCCAGCCCAAATGCAGGACTAAAATCAAAACAGGCAATACTAGGGTGGAGCTTTTCCATTTCTTTCTTAAACAAGCCACTGTATGGAAACTTAGGAGTGTATTGTAAGATACATATATTCTTATATGGAATGCAATCAGATAGTCATTTTTAGCCCATATTTAAAGATTTTTAGTAGCCTTCAAGAGATGTTAAAACCAATGTAGTTAAGTTACTTTAATAGAGCAGGAAAGCATTTTAAAAGGCAAATATTTTCAGAGAATAAAGAGACATCTGACACTCCACAAGTCTGCTAATGAGTGTCAGTAATGAGTCCATTGTAAACATTAACTATTTCCCATTAGTAAGTGTAGTAAACACACAAGTCCTTCAAATACTTGTTGCAGTGGACTGTCATTCCTCCTGCTATGAACTAGGCTTCCGTTTCCTTCACTCAGAACTTACTCTAAAGGGAATCTCACTGATTCTGTAGCTAGTTAAAAGCTTAAGAAAGTCAAATGCAGACTCTCAGGAAACTGAGTACTGCACCACCCTGCACTTAGGAAAAGTGAATCTACTGCAACACATCATGTCAAAATCATGAAGACTCTTAACAGCAAGGTGTTGTAACAAGACCTCTCAGGTCTCTGTGGTGGTGTGCTATTTCGTGCAGGGTTTTTTCTTCAGCAGCACCAATGCAGGGAAGTCACAGTCAGATCAATAAAACCCTACTTCTGCCCGCTCAACATTTTACTTACCCAAGTGGACAGTGCATGCCCGATATAAAGAAGAAACTTTGCAGACGTAAAATAGGCAACCACAGATCCTAAACGAGAAACAAGAAACACACGCTAAAGGCGATGGGGGCACACCCACCACACCTCGGTACACACCGGCCACCTCTCGCTGCCGTCGAGGAACCCAACACCGCGTCCGGAGCCAAGCCCCCCCGGGGGTGATGGTGGAGGGCGGCGGAGGGTACACGCCGCGTTTTGAGGTCCCCCCCAACCTGCAGGCAGCGCCGAGGGCCTCTCGCCTCTACCCCTGCTCTGGGCCCCACGCCCGCAACCGAGCGAGAAGCTCCTCGCCCGCTCCGCGCACTGACCACAGCAGCGGCGCCGCTCGGCTCCCCGCGCCATGCCGGCCCGCTGCCCGCAGGACACGGGGACGTGGGGGGACGACTCGCGGCTTCGCTCCGTGTTGCCTTCCCCGACTTAGCTAGCACTGTAGCTGAAGTCGGAAAGCCCTGGCCTTATGCGGCGCGGGCTGCCGGGGACGCTCCGCCAAGGAAGGGAGGCCGAGCAGCTGTCCGACAGCCGCCTGCCTCTTGCGGGGCCGCGGAAGCCTGAGGCCCGCCGCTGCGCCGCGCAGCGCCCTTTGTAGGCGGCTGCGGGCACTGCCTCCGCCCGGCCCGGGCCGCACCGCCCCGGGGGCGGCTCCTGGCTGCCATCGCCCCTGCCCGGAGCGGCAGACAGCAGCCGCCCCCCAGGGCCCGGGGTTAGCGCTGCCGCCCGGCCCCGTTGGCCTCGGCTCCTGCTGCTGGGGATGGGAGTCCGAGCAAGCAGCAGACGCGCCTCAAAAGGAGTTAACGCTTCCCGAATCGTAGGCTAGAAGGGTTCTAGTCTTTTTTGTTGGCTTTGGTTGACTGACAGTGGTCACCTGGGATGCAATAAGGTTCTCCTCTCCCTCTGCTCTGCCCTAGTGAGGCCACAGCTGGAGGACTAGATACAGTTCTGGGCTCTCCAGGGCAAGAGAGACAAGGAACTGCTAGAGAGTCCAGCAGAGGCTAGGGAGATGCTGAGGGCACTGGAGCATCTGTGGCTGGAGGAAAGGCTGAGAGCCCTGGGGCTGCTGAGCTTGGAGAACAAAGAGACAGAGGGGAGCTGCTCCATGCTGAGCAAGAGCTAAAGGTTATAGGGGGCAAGAGGCTGGGGCCAGACTCTGCTCAGGGGTGCCCAGGGCCAGGCCAAGGGGCAATGGGCACAAACTGGAACTCAGGAGGTTCCACCTAAACATGAGGAAAAACTTGTTTCCTGTGAGGTTGCTGAGCCCTGGCCCAGGCTGCCCAGAGAGCTTGAGGAGTTCTCCTTGTCTGGAGAGATTCCAATCCCAGCTGGCTGTGATCCTGGGCAAGCTGCTGTGTGTGACCTTGCTGGAGCAGGGAGGTTGGACTAGATGATCCCCAGAGGTCCTTTCCAACCCCCACCATACTGGGATTCTGGGACCTTTTTAAAAATGGGAAATTCCTGACTATTCCAATACATCAAGAAGCTGCACCGTAAGACAAGCACCAAATATCACCAGGCTATGGCTGAAACACACCCAAATGACACTGCTCCCAATTCCTAGCTTTCCAAAGATAGAACAATGTACCAAAATCCAGGCTATTTAACTGAAACAACCTCCTGTCCTAGTGAAGATGGTGCAGAATTCACTCCTTGGACACCAACCAGCTCATGCTTTCTGCTTCAGATCAAGTATTCTGGTTTCTATCAGGACTAATTTTTTTTGCACCTTATGTGACCAACTTTGGGCATTGACAGAAGTTACTAACCAGGCCAAATGCACAACAAGACAGTGTTTTTTCAGGGTACTAAAAAAATAATTAAGAAGGCTCTCTCCTTCTGCTTCCTGCCCTTGGCTGCCAGGACCAAGATGGTTTTTTTGTTGTGTAATACTGCAAAGTTTCCTCCTCTATGCTTTGGGTTGGGTTTTTTTCTTCCTCTGGTATATAGGCCATCCCAGAAGCAAATGCCTGATGTAATAGACCAATAAGCTGTTCTGGTTATGCCACTCTTGTGATCTTGTTCAAAGTATTTCTCTTATTAATTAGATGACTTTCTACGTGTGAATCATGGTTTTATCCTTTGCATAAAGGGAACTATACCCTGGGAAAAAAAATACAGAAATACAAATTAATATAAACATAGGAAGCCTAAAATTACTCTTGTAATGGGATTGGGTTGTCCTAGGTGAGTTGTCTCTTCTTATGGCAGGTTCCTTAGAAAAGGCTCAAAATCAAAAATAGAGGAAATTTTCTTGATGGAAGCCTTACTCCTTGAACTGTACTCTTCTTTACTAACAGATAAAGAGAATTATGTGTCCTAAATCTTAACATTTTTACTATTATTAGCCCATATTAAATACATGACCTACAGGATATCAAAATCAACTAATACTTCATCGGTTTTAAGTTTATCAACTGTCAGTTCTTGCACCTTGACTGACACCTGACTGCATTGAATTAACTTGAGTTTCTTCTTAAGTCAAGCCCTGATCAGTGTGTAAGTTATTTGTGGCTTAGGCAGTAGGAAGGCAATGCACAACCTTGAGGAGCTCCATGATGCTTGTAGTGGTCCATATAAGCCAATACATCTGACTTGCACCTTTTCCACCCCTGTCCTGGTGGCATTTCTGGCCACTGTTAGAGTTTGGTTACTGGACTTTCTTTCCCTGTCAAACAGGTTCCTTAAAACACCAATGTTAAACTTCAGCTTGACCACTTTGATTTTTACATCTCATCATGGCTAGGCTTCGCGAACGAAGAGCCAGGGAGGGCTCCACCCATCTAAGATGCTGCTAAAAAAGTCCCAAATATTCTTACTAATTCTCCATTAATCCCAATTTTATTAGAGTGCTTTGTGAAGCCCTGGTGAACCCTTCTAAAGACACAGCTCTTGCTTCAGGGTGGCTCACCTGAGCCTTTTCACCACAATATTTACAGATTTATGATGCATTTAGGGAGGTGTTTAATAGATGGAAGCTGCGTGAGAGGAGTTACCAGTTTTACTTGGTATGGACCAGACTCAGCAGTCTGACAGCAATAATTTCCATTATGGGACAGCATACCAGCTAGGGATTTGTGCCCAGTTCTGCCTAATTGCCACTAGCAAAGTGAAGACAAAGAAAAAAAGTGGGATTTTGGAGCCACCAGATACTTTTCTCTGAACACAGGGGCCAAAAGATGTCTAAGATTCAGAGTATCTGCTTCCATATCCATGTTTGGGTTTGCAAGTCACAGCTTCTGAGTTTTCAGAGGTATTAGTTAATAGGACTTGCACCTTGCTTTCCAACAAGGGCAACCAGTATGTGCAGAAGCCCTGGATGACGTCAGCCAGCGTTGACCAAAACTGTAAAGGCAGCCTTGCTCTGCAGATAACTCTGCCTTCCCACCACTCTTTGGACTATCCATGTTTGTGGGCAGCCTGATAGCCTCTTCTGTTGCAAGGCCAGCCCTAGCCTCCTGCTTAGGAACTTGTTTCCTGTTCTTATCCACACCTCTGATTTTCCTGTGGGAAGGCTTAATAATTTCTGTTATTACTGCTTTTCCAGATTATTCGATAGCACAATTTATCTTTGGTTTGTGTCTTTTTTTCATGTGAGGAAAACACTTTCAGGATTTCTATTTACTACAACTGTAGCTGTCACAAAGGCATTTCATTCTCCATAGAATGGTTTGGGTTAGAAGGGGCTTTAAATATCATCTAGTTCCAACCCCCCTCCCCAGCCCAGGTTGCCCAGGGCTCATCCAACCTGGCCTTGAACACAACAAGGGCTGAATATCCACAACTTCTCTGGGCAACCCGTTCCAGTGTCTTAGCACCCTCTGAGTAAAGAATTTCTTCCTAGCATCTAATCTAAATCTCCTCTCTTTCAGTTTAAAACTGTCACCACTTGTCATATCACTCTCTGCCCTTGCATAAAGTCTCTCTGTCTTGTTCCATTTAAGCTCCATTTAAATATTAGGATGCCACAATAAGGTCTCCTTGGAGCCTGCTCTTCTCCAAGCTGAATAACCCCAAGAAATCTCTTAATTCTTTACAGCCCATCACTGGAGAGGCACAGGAATTAACAAGACATTTATGTTAGAGTCTTCCTAGACAAAGTATTTCTTATGCTTTATCAAGTATATATGATTAATGTAATCTCTCTAGTTATTATCTGAGTGAAGAAATGTAACTACTGGATTAGTTCTTAGAATTTGTAAGTTTCAGTATAAAATATAAATGTCATTTCACTCAGAAGACAAACATTCCTCAAAATGTTGCTAATGAGACAGGTGTCTACAACTAAAACAAAAAGGCTACAGTCTATTTAACTTGCCTGGCAACAAGGACAACAATTCAAGAGGTAAACAACATGTTTTAGTTACTGGTAAGCACATAACTATGATGCCAAGAACATTCAAAGATATACTTGCAGGAAAGACATGTCTTGTAAAGAAAGAGAGGATAGAAGTTGGCTCCAAATCACTGCCCACATCAGTGGCAACTTCTTTAAGCACTGTGCTTGTCATAGAGCTGCTGAATCTAGAGCAATAGCCATTTTACAAAGTCATCCCCACAAGGGTCATCATGGTTTAACCAAAGAGGCATGAATAATAGTGAGAGACCTCAGGTAAGCTCAGTTCTTACACTCAGCTGAGAGGTTTCAGGAAGTTTAATTATCATGATGTTACCATTCCCCATTAAGATGTCCCTCTTAGTGTGCAAAGTGTTTGTTTTTACTCATTTACTGAGCAAAACAGGAAAGAATATATATAATCTGTGTGTTTTGAAGGGTGAAGCACAGAAGCCTTCAGTGAAGTGACTTAGACACAGAAAGCTGTGGCTCTGTTGCTCATAACCCCACACATTCAACTATCAGAACTACCATCTCCCTACCAGCTGATGCTCAGAGTTTGCAATGCACTTGCACAGGGAAACAGGGATGGAGAAAAGTGTCCCAGGTTTGTTAGGCTTGCTTGTTAATCCAAAATTCACCAAAAGGTGAGCAAAACAACTTGCTTAAAATCCTACCTTTTATGTGACAACTTGTTTCACTAAGACTCCTTTTGTCTATTGTCTGCTTTCTCAGTTACAAGAAAACACTGCACCCCAAACATAATTAGGCAAAGCATCTTGTCCCAAATGAGAAAAAAAGTAATTAAAAGAAAGGAAAACACCACATCTACTAGGAACAAGTGGATGTTTCACAGCCAAATGTCAACAGCAAACTCCCTGTATCATACTGAACATTCATTCTCAAGAGTGGGAATTATTGACTTGAATTGGAACACTGTGTTACAGAGGAAGGGACTGAAATGTGTCTGGAGGGGAAGATAACAGCCTATCTGCAACTGAAGCTCATTTTGTTTGTTTTCTTCATTAGAACTTGCTGCAGTTTGACTCCTACAGGGTGTCATTGCTCTGTTACTGAACAAAACAACAGTGCTTAATAAACAGTATTGTGTTTCCTGTCTGTCTTTTAGTATGCAAGATGAAAAACCTGACATTTGTTGTTTTCCCCACAGCCCTCTAATATCTATCAATTTTGCCTTTATTTAATTGAGTCAGGTATTTTGACAGATAGAATAAAACCAAATGTGAAAGCAAGTCAGGCAATATTTGTATCCCTTAAAAAAGAACCTCTGTTAGAAGGAGAAGGCATTCTTCTCTTGAACAACTCAAGACTATGGTTGACCTCTTGAAGACAGCCAGATTTTGACATCCCTTTTCACCTTTCAGCATTATTTTATCCTGATTCTACACCAAGAAAATCCTTGAAAAGACATTTTTAACTTCAGGATGAAAACCTTCAGTTTTCATAGGCATTAAATAACCCATAGAATTCCTACACATAAGACCATATTGAAAGAGTTTTTGGAACAGAAGTGAACCAGGGATTGAACTGATTAATCTGTAGTATCAATGATGCCACAGCAGGCAAAGAGAAATCTGTTAGAAGAGCTCCAGTTGCACTATCAATTTCTGTTGCTGGGTGTCTCCCGGAACAATCTTTATACAAACATGTTTGTCTTCGGAGACTAAATATTCCCTTCTGTTCAAATTAGGCCCAACTTTTAAAGCCATATTTTTGGAGGGCAATCATAAAGAGAAATAAATACTTTGAAATACCTGATGATAAAAGTAGCCATCAGCAAATAAAATCATTAACTTGAACTGTTGTGCAGTTACACAACTAACAGCCACCTCAACAGCCATCAGCTTTGCAGTGGGTGAGTATGAGTGGCTCCCTATGGGAACAGAGCCCTGCACTGGGGCACAAAACTTAGCCAAATAAATCCTTAGCAAAACCTGCAGAGATGATTCTGGCTTGCATTTAGAGGTAGGAAAAGAACCTCCAACAATCTGANATGATAAAAGTAGCCATCAGCAAATAAAATCATTAACTTGAACTGTTCTGCAGTTACACAACTAACAGCCACCTCAACAGCCATCAGCTTTGCAGTGGGTGAGTATGAGTGGCTCCCTATGGGAACAGAGCCCTTCACTGGGGCACAAAACTTAGCCAAATAAATCCTTAGCAAAACCTGCAGAGATGATTCTGGCTTGCATTTAGAGGTAGGAAAAGAACCTCCAACAATCTGACTGTTTGATGGTAGAGAGAGATTAACTGAGTTACTTTATCTAGTTGCCAGTAATAAGCCAGTCTTTTCCCCTTTTGCAATATCATTCATAGAATCCTTTGGTGTTAGCATTATATTGATTATTCATAATAAACCATCTAGTAATTAGCCATCATTCTACAACCTCATCAATCCTAGCCTTAGCTTTCACAGAGTGGTTTACCTTCTTGGTAAATAGTGTATGACTTCACTAACACTAGGAAACATCAACCAACTCTTGTTTCAGGCAGGTAAAGCTGTTATCATAGAAAGCTTTGTCCCTCTTCAGGCTTTCTTCTTAAAAGGTCTTTGGCCACAGTGGTGGTCTTAGCCATCAGGTTCAACAGTAGCAGAGCTGAAAATGTGCCTTACACTATTTGCAGAGCTCTTTTTGCCAGTATCTTAAGCACAGATCTACTCAAAGATGACTGACAGCTTGCTGTTATCTTGCTAGAATATTTCTCCACCCTATTATTATGGCTAGCACTCCCAAATGGATGGAGTGACCTGTTACCCTAACCCAGGCAGCTGGCTAAAGTACAAATTTTATGCTCAATAGGTCCCATTTGTGATACATTTCAATCATTAGGGAAAAATCAAGTCAGGTCTACTAAAAATCTGAAAAACAAGTGTGGTCACCATTTCAACATAAAATTCACAGTATTATATCTGGGATGGAGTTAAGTCCACCCAGGAAAGGCTAGGGCACAACTGTATGAGAAGCAGCTTGGATGAAATGGATCAGGGAAGCCTGGTGGGCAACAGGTTGACCATTAATCTGTTGAACATGAAGCAGTGTATCCTTGCAGCAAAGGAGGCTAACTGCACCCTGAGCTATTTTAACAAGGATGTAGACTACAGGCCCGGGGGATTGATCCCCTCCCCTATGTGGCACTTGTGAGACTGCATCTGGAGTAGTATGACCAGCTTTTGATTCCTTTGGACAAGACAGACATTGACATATTGGAATGAGTTCAGCAAAAGGCCAGCAAGATGGTGAGGGGGCTGGAGTAAGAGCAGAGGCTGAGGGAGCAGGGCTTGCTCACACTAGAGGAGAGAAGGCTCAGGGCATAGCTTAATGCTGACAGAAAAATGGAGCCAGACTCTTCTCGGAGGTGCACAGCAATAGGATGAGAGGCAACAGACAGAAGTTGGAACATGAGAAATCCCAATAGCTACAACATTTCCCCTCTCATCAGTGGTCAAATACCAGAAGAGATTAGCCAGAAAGTCTCTCCCATCCTCTGAGTGTCCAATACACAACAGGACATGTCCCTGAGAAACAGGCTCTGGGCCCTACTCTGAACAGGATGCCCAGAGGTCACTTCCAACCTAAATCATTCTATGCTCATGGAAATTTTATCACCTTCAGCATCCCATTTCTCAAAGTGCAGGCTGTAGATCTCTCTTTTGGGGGAACTGTAAATAAATACCCTTACAGATCCAGCAAGTAGAGTCAGTGTAGGTGCAGAAACAGTCCAAGCCTGATCCTGTTTGTTTGACAATACAATGTTTGATTTGAAGTTGGGGAAGGATTGAATCTAACTAGATATTGCCAGAGAAACAGTTCATGAGGAATAAGTCTGTATTCAGTGCTCATAAGTCAATTAAACTTCAAACAAGGATAAATTAATATAACAGACACAATCCTGTCTTTCAGATTTTGCACATCAGGAGCTCAAACCATTAATAAATGAAGGGACCTGACATGGAAAGTTAGCAACATCATGGTGGTCCTGGTCATATGAATCAAATGTGAGGTAGCAAGAATCCTTTGCTGCAAGATCAGCATCAGGAAAGAGAGCAAATACTTCCAAACAACTTCAAACAACTAAGAGAAGAGGAAAAAAACTATCAAAGTCTGCATATTACTCATACTACAAAGAACAGCTGCATCTTAGCTACATTCTTAAACAACACTGCATGGATTCACACAGAGGAAAAATGGCAAGATCAATGGACTTGAAATTGTCTCTTGATTTTTATATTGATGAATTGATTTATATTGACTTTTTTCCCCTGACCCTCTTCTTCACTACAAAAGAGATTGACTTAAGTTGCTTTTGAAGGTAAATTTCTACTAAGTCTTTCAAATCTATGAGCTGCTCACTAATTATGCCTTCAGTCCTACAAAAACACATAATTGTTCATTCCTGTATTCAGTCAAAATAGTATTTATTATACACGTGCTTCTGCATGTTTTCAGGATGAGAGACCATGCCAAAGTCAATTAAGGAGAGAGCTCTAAATTGGTTGGGAAATGACATAGGACAAACAGGCAGAGGATGTTTCCTCAGTGAAGGTGTAATTCTGGATGTCAAACATGGTCAGAAGCATTGTTGTGATGTATTTAACCTCAGGAACAAACAGAAGAGTTGTTGTAACATATCATTATTCAAGAAAACATCGACACAATCAAACCTCTACCTTAATGTCTATTTACACAATATTCAGAGCCATCCTGAGGAGCACAGGTTTTTCATTTGGGAATTCCTTTCTCCTGTAGTCTTTCTGTTCTGACCACTGCCAGCAATTGATGTGATACCTCCCATTGCAAAACAAAAGTTAGGCTGATGCAGTTGTGCATCACAAGTTTCAAAATGGTGATGAATGGTGGTGAAAATCTGCAGAGTGCCTGCTTGCTCTGCAGGGCCAAAATAAGCATGTAGTGGGAGAGACCCCTGCCAGCTCAGATGGCAAGAGGGGTTTAAATGTAGCAAACCAGATTAGAGTGTATCTAAAAACCTTCCTGAGGCTGTTGCTAAACCTTTAGGAGAACATGTGTTTTATTTAAAGGGTAAGGCTTTGGTTTAGATGTGCTTGACCAGTATTTTCTCCATGGAGACTCAGCAGCACTTCTGCACTAGATATCACAGCTACACTGGGGAAGGACTGAGGTGCAGGGAGATGGAGAGGGCTTTGGGAAAGCTTACAGCCAACCAGGGGAAACACTACCACTTAGTTGCAATTCCCTGAAGATGCCTGACTTCCTCCAGGAGGATTGCTTGGAGCCATGAGAACCCTTGGATGGAGTCTTAACAGGGAACTTAGCCTGACTAATCTGGAGAAGGCAGTCTGCAAGGAGAAAATGAAGGCTCTCCAATACATGAGCTTGTGCTGTTACAGTCAACAGCAGGTTGGAGGAAGAACTGAAGGAGGTACTCACTAGGAATCATTGAATCATTAAGGTAGGAAAAGACCTCTAAGGCCATCAAGTCCAATCACTAACCTAACACTGCCAAGCCACCACTAAACCGTGGCCCTAAGCACCACATCTGTAGGTTTTTGAATGCTTCCAGGGACAATGACTCCATCACTTCCCTGAGGAGCCTGTCCCAATGCTTAACCACTCTTTCAGCAAAGAAGTTTTTCCTAACGGCCCAGGCTGGAAGGGACCTTAAAGCTCCTCTAGTTCCAACCCCCTGCCACGGGCAGGGACACCTGGCACTAGACCAGCTTGCTCCCAGCCCCAGCCAGCCTGGCCTGCAACACTGCCAGGGCTGGGGCTGCCACCACCTCTCTGGACAACCTGGCACAGTGGCTCAGCACCCTCCTGGGGAACAACTTCTGCCTAACAGCCAACCTAAATCTCAAGCTTGGATCCATTCCCCCTAGTCCTAGCACTACCTGACAGCCTAACAAGTCCTTCCCCAGCCCTCTTGGAGCCCCTGCAGATACTGGAAGGCCACGAGAAGGTCTCCTTGGAGCCTTCTCTTCTCCAGACTGAACAATCCCAACTCTTCCATTCACTGCTGAGTCACCATGTGGCTGTGAACAAAGGACTCCACCTTCACATTTCAGTCTCTCATAAACAGGCTGATATTTATCTCCTAGTCCCATGGAATGTTGTGGAGATAACTAATAAATGTTTGGAAAGTACTTGGAAGATTAAAGGCCAAATTCAGCCAAGGCTAGGAGGGAATCAAAATGACTTGCTTATTCCATTTCAGCATAAAAAAAAAAGTCTATACTTAGAGAAAATATGCAAAAAAATGCCAACATAGAATCCTAGAATGGTTTGGGTTGGAAGGGACCTCTGGAGGTCATCTAGTCCAACTCCCCTGCAGTGAGCAGGGACATCCCCAACTAGAGCAGCTTGCCCAGAGCCCTGGCAAGCCTCACCTGGAATGCCTCCAGGGATGGGAACTCAACCACCTCCCTGGGCAACCTGGGCCAGTGTTCTACCACCCTTGTGGTGAGGAACTTCTTTCTAATGTCCAGTTTAAATCTACTCTTCTCCAAATTAAAACCATTGCCCCTTGTCCTTTCACTGCAGGCCTTTGCAAACAGGCCCTCTGCAGCCTTCTTGGAAGTTCCCTTTAGCTACTGGAAGGTCACTAGTAGGTCCCCCTGAAGCCTTCTCTTCTCCAGGCTGAACAATGCCAGCTCCCTCAGCCTGTCCTCATAGCAGAGGTGTTCCAGCCCCCTGATCATAGATTCATTATGGCTATCTCCTCTCTGTTTGCACCTATGATTGCACTTGGTATTTAGGGAATGTTTGATTCAAGCAAAACATAGGTGTACAACTCTTTAGATAAAGGTAATCTTGGGCCTAACTGATTGGCAGATTAGATTCCAAGACTAAATGGTGTGTAGAGGGCTGTCTTTTATCATGGATCTACAGAAACATCTGATAAACACATCTTCAAACATAAATAATGATAGTTGCTAAGTTAGAAAAGAAGTGACAAATGCATTTAGCATTGGTCATCTGCTCCCTGAAGTTGAGATCATTTTTCAGAAGCTGCAAAAACAGACATCTAAGTGTCTGAATAGGAAAGAAAAAACAACAAGATTTTTGTGGTTTGAGTGGCTCAACTGAAAATTGCATGGAACCACTGATAATTCACTGCTTGCTTTCTCCCTGCTGATAGCAAAATGAAATGAGATGGCAGCTTGCTCCTCAAGAATTTTGGGTTCATCCTGTCCAGGGTTTTGTCACTGATATAGGGTGCCCGTAGACTGCAGTCTCCAACATCAACCTAGTTCTGAGTCAAGTCTAGGGCATGGGGTATGTGCTCAGTTATCTGTGTCAAGCTTTATGCTGCACACCTACTGATACTGAACTAATACCACACATGTTACCAACTGCAGGAAAAAACACAGTTCCACATTTTCCTTCATGCTTTATTAGCAGCTTGATAGCTGTAGAGTGACAACCCATTAGTTAAAAGTCTAGTTTTGGTTCTGTCATGGGTCTTTTGTGTATTCCTAAACAAGTGCATATTTTTCTTTCATTTCTGTGCTACAAAAAGAAAGAGAATTCAAGTCTTTTAAAGGATTTTAAGTGTCCTGCACAGTAAATTCAGAGTGCTGTCACATGCAGTTGTATATCCTCTAATTTCTTCATCTACAGAATGAAGATAATTTCATGTGTTCTAATTCAGGGGTCACTAAGAGGTTAAATTCATGCATTCTGAAAAGGGAGGCAGCATTCAAAGAATATTATTATTAGTTTCACCATATGTATGTGACACCAGTCTTAACCCTACAGAGAGGCCAAGGAGCAGGAGATGGGGAACAAGGATGCTATTGTGCCCAGAGTGATAGTAGAACAAGGACCATTAGAAGCTGATGATCTTTTATCAACTGAACAGAACAATGGCCAAGGCTTAGCACCTAGTACTACATTAGTTGTGACATTATAAAATGAGGTCAGGTCTCTGGAATAATCATTCACTATCTGTTGAGAATTGTTAATGTAGGAAAAAAGAATGTGTAGTTCACTTCAGAGATCTACTGAACTGAAAACTGAGGAACTGAAGGCTCCTTTCTGGTAGGATGCTGAGCACTTGTAAAAATCCCCATGGAAAGTGTCCAGTTTGCAGGGTCCACATGTCACAAATTGCTCTTTGGGAGGGAAAGTCACACTGCTAACACATGAAACATACACTTACATACTGTCCACTGGTTTGGGTGCTGCCTGTCCTCGAAAGCAGTTAGACAAAGCTAAGTAAGTATCACTATATTCTTCCTCACTGACTTGGTTTATATATATATATTATACTAGATATTTGGGCAATTCCACCACCTTTTTATATATATGGACTTGTTATACTGAAAACTATTGCCCAGCAATATCCAGTGTGGCTAACTTTACTCTAGTTCTCCCAAAAAAAGGAGATCCTCACATAGCCAGTGAAGAGGTGCTGAAGTTCAGACAGAGAGCACCTTCCTTAAAGGTCCTCAGAGCCCTCCCACTGTGCTTACCATGTGCCTTCTGATGCAAACTAGCTTTTGGGTGAAGCAATCTGCTCAAGAATTGTGGGGTGAAGTACAGCAATGACCCTGCAGCAGCACAGCAAAGAATGTAGCTGCAGGAGCAAAGAGTTGAACAGAAATGGACAAGAAGGGAAGCAGAATTAGGACAAATAAAATCTGGCAAGCACGTTGTGATTCATTTATTTGAAGTGTTGGGGAAAAAAAAAGAATCCAAGAATTCTCATGGAGTAGAAGGATAAAAGTGGCTTGATTGGTCAGGTCACAAACAGTGTGATAAAAGCATGAAAGGTAAGAAAACAGGTTAATTGATCACATCCAGCATGAATGTATTACCAGCATGAAAGAGGTAAGGAAATGAACTTCAGCAGTTGAGCACACCAAAGAAAATAAGACTTCTTGCAAAGATACTGAATATGGTACACACTGCCTTTGTTCTCTCTCCAGAACAACTTCATGGAAGTTAAGCAGAAATTCTGTTGCAGTCTTAGGGACAAGTGATTAGTACAATCTTTGTACTGCAGCCTGGTGCAGATCAGTGGGTAGTTCATCTAACAGAAGCAGGAGTCATGAGCAGCCTCACTGGTAAGAATCAAGTAAAGGAAGATACTGCAGGTCAACATCAGGCCAGACTGTGGCAGGTTTTATGAGCCTTGTGAGGTGCTAGACACCTTCAAGCTTTTCTTGATCTCAAAGATTTGTATAATAGGACAACTCAGGTTGGAAATGATCTCAGAAGGTCTGTTGTCTAATCACCTGCTCCAAACAAGGTCAGCTATGACATAAGGTTACTCAAAGCTTTATCCAGTCTGGTCTTGAAAACCACCAAGGTTGAAGACTGCAAACCCTCCCTGGACAACCTGTTCCACTGCTTCACTGTCCTCATCTGTATCTTCTTTCATGTCATCTGAGAAACTAATTAATGCTGTCAGTTGCCAAAGATCTCCTGTTATCTGTTCCTGCTTCATCCTCATTGATAATGGCACCCTGGAATTGTTTTTATTCTGCTAAGGAGGCATAACTAGCTGAATTTATTCTTCTTACAGAGTTCATACAGTACGAGCTGTGGCAATGTGATGAGAACAAAAGACAAGGGAGATGCTGCTGCACTATAAACTTAAAAGCCCCTCACCTTTACTCAGGGGATTGTAAAGCAGATGGCACTGCCCTGTTATGAACAGTCTCACAATTAGTGTATTTGTGTTCTGTAGACTAAAAGGCTCTAGTGTAGTGATTTCAGGAGCTTCCCCTTGACTTCAGTACAAGCTGAAAACATTCTCACTCTCCTCAGAAGAAGGACTGCAGTTCCCAGGGCTGCTTTATGAACTAAGAGAAGCAGCTGTGCAAGCTTTCCTGCCAAAACAATCAACAAAACAGGAACTAACAGTAACTGGAGCAAGTGGCTGTATGTTTTGCACCCTGAGAAGCACAGGGTGTCTAAGTGAGAGCAATAGCTGTGGAAGAAGTAGCTAGAGAAACAGATAAGGACAGCAAGATTCTCCATAGTAGAGATTTTTCTCTATGCCTTCTAGAAAGGGGCCAGGATGCTCATTCCCTCAGAGAATTAACACTCAGCCAAAGCAATGATAAATGTGCTTCCCACACCCATGCACAGAGGTGTGGCAGCCTGGGCTTTCATCAAACCTCTCTTTGCAGGAAAACAGCTTGCTAGATAAAGCTCCTACATTTCATCAGGCACACACCCTCAACCTGCCTGACCTGGCTTGGTTACCCAGGAAATTTCCTCCAATTAAGAATCCTTCCTGTTTGCAGATGGCTTTTTTGTTGTTGTTGTTAAATCTAGAAAGACTGCAGTGTGCTCAAGGACAGACAAAAGGCAGAGGTTTCAGTCAGGATGTTGCAGCTGTCCCACTCAGGCCAGGAAAGGGAGATTACTTCATCCTACTGCAGAGCTGGTGGTGATGGTGTCTCAAAAACTCTCAGAGGTAAGGTTTCATTTCATAATAAAGAGTAAGTAAATAAATACATGATGCAATGGCACCAAAGGCAAGCAGGAAACCTGCTTAGTAACTTTCAAATACCGTGGACTAGAAGTACGTACAGCTTGACATAAAATGACAGTAACACATGGAGTAAATAAAAACATCCTCAACCTTTTCACCTCAACTGCTGATATACCAAAAACATTTACCCTGCTGTTGGATCATACAAAAGCTGCTCCACAGGCAGCAAGAACTACTTGGTCCAAGCATGCATTACAAAAAGTACTAAGGATTAAATAATGACATGGCTGCTACAGTTTTCTCTGCATCAGGTCAGTAGTATTTGAAAACAATTCCCATCTATTTGCTCATTAGAGCTGACAGGCTTATAATAAAGCCTTGCCAAAAGGCCTGTTTAGTATCTACAGCTGTATTATAAAGTCTTGCTTTTAAAGATGAACTAGTTAGAAAATCATTTAAAATTAATCAAATTAATGCCCAAGCAGAATTCCCTTTTGCTGTATCTAATTCCAACACTTCTGCTATGGGGCAGGGACACTTCCCATTAGAACAGCTTGCTCCCAGCCCCATCTAGGCTGGCCTTAAATCTTCCAGGGCTGGGGCTGCCACCACCTCTCTGAGCAACCTGGGACAGTGTCTTACAACCTTCCTGGGGAAGAACATCTAGGATGATTATTATCTGATACAGATGAACTTGTATTTCTGTTCTCACAAATCTGCACAGACTTAGATTTATACAAATGAGATATGCAGTTCCATTAAAGTGAATGGAAATCCTTCACCAGGAAGACTTTCAGGACTGTGGCGCTTATACTCCCCTACAGAAAGATTGCAGTCACCCAAATAGTTCTTTACCAGCTAAATCTTAGAATCCTAGAATCATTCAAGTTGGAAAGGACCCTTGGGATCATTGAGTCCAACCCTTAACCCTACTCTGCATGTAAAGGACCCTTAAACACATCCAGGGATGGTGACTCAACCACCTCCTGGGCAGCCTAGTCCAGGGTCTGCCCACTCTTGCTCATCTTTGTCATCAACAATCATTCACTTTAATTACCTACAAGAGGAAGGCAGCAGAGCTTGGCTTTGCAGACTCATTTAAACAGGTAAAATGCAGGTCACATGTTCAACAATTTCTATAAGATGATAATGACTTATTCCAGTTCAAAATACCAAATATGACTGACAACTAAAAAGAAATCCATTTTCCGATTATTCCTCAGACCAAGAAATGCTTTTTACTTCCCAAGATGAATAAAACTTTCCAGTTTTTCAGCCATCCAACTAAGTATTTTATTCTCCAAGGTGTTTGGTAGCAGGGCACTAAAGGAGGAAGCATTCAGCCTCTGGGACTCTATTCCAGTGCATGACTGAAAAGCAGCATAGCAAAGTCTCCTAGCAACACTTTGTGTAAAGATGCAGCAAACAACTAAGTGTAAGTTACAGGTGCAGTAACCCAATGCTAGAGCCTTCATTTCTCATCCAAAAATATTTCTGAATGCTTCTCTGTACTGTTTAAGGAGCTGTTGCACTCAGTGCAGTAGCAGACAAGCCATCTTTTAGTGGACTTAATTAACAGAGGATTAAGAAAATAATCAATTACATACTTCAGATCAAAAGGAAAATGCAAATAGAGAGAGAAATAATCAATTAACTCTGATTATGACCTTTTGGAGTTTTGAACACTGTTCATAAAAGGATTTTGACCAGACTTAGACTACAAAACATGAAGCCTGAACACTTCCTCAAGAAGAAGCAGCACAGCCTTGTGCCTTCTATGTAGCAATAAATCAGGGACTAAATGATCACTCTGACATTGGCATGAACAGGGAGAATGGGGCAGAGCAATTTACCCACAGTTCCCTATTTGACCTGTTAGACACAAATTAAAACAGTCTCCAACAGCCATTCTACAGATTAATTACTTAGCTCTTACTATTTCTGTGTGCTATAAACACATTATTACTGCAATATAACTTCTTTTGCTGATTGTTACTGAAAGAAAAATGTGGCTTGTTTTTCCTTTTTACCACTCTTTTGTGCTAGAAAACTGTAGTTCTGCTAAGTCTGGTAAGTTAATAGAAGCAAAGAAACACTTAGTCACTTATAACACTTATTATTAAGAATTCCCCAAAATGCTTAGTTGTCCACTGAGAAACAAGCTGCCAAGAGATTTTGTTACACACTGTGCTTTCTCTCTCTACTCTGAGAAACTACACACCCAACTCCTCCTTGATCAGCAAACACTAGGAAACAAATTCATCTCCTCTTGTTAAAGAGGGCAGTAGGAGTTCAAACCACAACAGAACTACCACATAGATCTCCTTTTTTAGTGTAATCACCCTTTGAAACAAGTTGTTTTTTCTTGTTTATACTTCTTTGCATGTTCTTGCTTGGATTTTATTTACCAAATACAGATAAAAAGAGAATGAAAAAGTTGTCATTTTTCCCTTCTTTGGAGAGAACTTCTTGGCCTGGAATAATTCTAGAAACCTATGTTCCTTCTTTATTGGTCTGGAGATCAATCAGACTAGTGAACTTTGCCTTTCTTCAGGTTAGCAAATGGAAGATTTTTTTTTCCTGTGTTATTCCAAAATACATCTTTCATGACATCTATTCTGTGAGTTGGGGAATTCTTAGTCTGCTACCTCGTAAGAACTTGATCAGAGTATTTTCCTTCCAGTTACTGAGAGGAAGTGTTTAGGCAGCCAAGTAAGCATCATGGTTTAAAACAGTCAATATCAAAACTGCAATATAATTCAAATAGATAAGACTTCACCATTCAGTGCAGTGATTTGTTGGTATTGTTCTGAGTAGTTTTCTGACTGTGGCTTTATAAAGCAAAACCAGCCCCATTTTAAATATCAACTAGTAACTGAAACAGGGAAACAGTCACTAAATCTATCTAGGTAACATCCTAATCCAACTGGGCATCCTAGAATAGCCAGCCTTACTTTCACTTCTGCCTCAGACTCTTGCAAAGGTATTAGGCATTTCTCACTTCCTCCAGCCTACTCAGACATGTTCTGGTCTGCCCAGGTCCATTTTGTGTCTGCAGGGACATGCATTATGGACTGTAACCTATCTCAGACAAAATGACCAAGACCCTGATTCTAGGAAATCCATATTAGAGTAAGCCAAGCAGGCTGCTACTTCTGTACCTTCAGCCCAGCCTGCTCAGGCCTGCTTCCTCCTTCTAAGCAATCTAATATCTCTGTTTTATCTTCAAGGGAATATCAGCTGTGCATAGTATTAAAGACAGTACTTACTATGAGGTAGGCACTCCCAACAGGAAGCAGAAGCAGGCACTTAATTATCCCTTTAGTCTTCTTCAGGCTTCCTAGCTCTGCTTGCACAAAGCAGGCTTACAGGCAGGCTGACTCCTCAACTCTGAGCTTATTTGGTGCAGTTCTCTTTTCCTCTTCTCATTAGGTAGAAATGTTACCACTGATCTGATTTTGCATCAAGATGTCGCAATCCAAGGTAACACACCGAGGCAGGCATAGGTTCATCTGGTGTTCATGAGCAGTTCTAAGTCACTCATATAACTGGCTCCTTAGTGGTATCAATAGAAGGGCTTCCAGGCTTCCAGGCTTCCAGGCTTCCAGGCTTCCAGGCTTCCCACTGCAAACAAAATATTGTTGTAAGAGAGAGCATTTGATTTTTTCATAGCTCAAAAAGTATACTTGAAAAGCTGATCTAATATTCAAACTAGACTGTCACTAGAGTAAACCTGTGTGTTGGTTACTCAAAGCATCTGAGGGAACTCTGCACCAAAAGACAGTTCAGAAACAACAGACAAAACTAAATCTTTTAGTTCTACCCAAGCCAAACCACTGCTCACGTGAACTTGTCAGCTCTCAAACTCTAGGCAAAGTGCACAACTTAGGTGTTCTGCACTGAGGAAGGAAAGATTAGGAGAGTTAGAGTTGGAGAAAGGCCCTTGTATTCATTAGATTACTTTGGTTTTACACTGCAGAACACAAAATGAACTTGGAAAAGTCTATTTCTAAACCCTCTTCTATTTAAATTATCAGACAAGAGACTATGCTGGGAGTATTTTACAAACTGGTTGCTTGGTCCAGCCCTTTTAGAAGCTTTAAGGAATGCAATCAGATTGTAAAAACTAATGCTAAACTGATGCTGTGCAAGTTCTCAGCTCTTTTCACAACAACCTTAACATCTTCCATGTGAAAGGGATGAAATTCTGCTTTTAGATAGAAAATTCTGGCATGAGTTAGTAAGTTATTAAAATACAAGTTCAACTGAGGAGTTAATGTAGAGATCAGTGTTACAACTCAGAATTTATTCACATGGCTGAACACAAAATAATCCAGGGTCAGAACTGAATATGTTCCAAAAGAGACAATAAAACCCTAAATAGAAATACTTTCTGACCACGCTCTCCCCTTTCTAGCAACCTCATCTACCTGCCTTAGAGCCCAGGATCCTGTCTTGCTTTAACTGTCTCTGGATTCACCAAACAGTTTCAGCTTGCTCTCTTGTGGCCAAAATTAGAGCTGCAACTGTCCTGGTACTATTCAGTTTTAACAATCTTCATGAGTGACTTTCCTAAATCATGCCAAGACTCCTTGATAGTTTATTAACACTGTGTCAACCTCATTAAAATAGTTCCATGCTAAAAACAGCTCAGAGCACCAGAGCTGGCACAAGAGAAGTGCCCAAACACAAGATGTTTGACTAGAGATGTATCAGTGAACTACACTGCCCTCTTAGTTCTCAGCTAGCTCAGCTCCTGAGTCCCCTCACCACCTCTCAGGAAGAGCCACACTGCAAGCACATCACAAGCACTAGAACTAGAACAGCCATGAAATAAGGTTGAATGAAGATGTTACAGCTCTGCACAGAGAGATAAAAGGTGCCAAACTTCTAAACACAGCTCTTCTTACTGTGGCTAATTTCAGGAGTAATCATCTCACAGGAATCCACTCATTTTAAAAAGGACTTAACAACAGCACATTTTGTACCAGTAGAAGAATCAGCAATCTGTGGTAAAACCAGAAGCTGAAAACATTCCACAGTCACTATCATGCCTCAAGACCATTCTCTTCACTCCTATAAACCAACCAATGAAACAGTCTCAGGAATAGAGTGATGAATCTTTGATTAATAAACATTAACTGCATTTATTACTGAACATGAAAAGGATCATCCAGCACAGAAATTATACTTTGATTACTGGGTTACTTGATTATCAACCTTTGTAACATATCAACAGCAAATAAAACAGGCAGCAGAGGGTTGGGAGGTACTCAGATTAAACAAACTACTCCACAGGACAGGAGTGACAACCTGCAAAGCACATGGAGCAATAGCATCAAAACTGTCGTAGGTGACCCAGGTATGCATATGTCTTCTAGAATTTGAAGGACAAGCCCCAGAATGTGTTCAAGCCCTAGGTGAAAGTTCCCCAGTGGCTTCAGTTAACTGGCTTTGGGACTACCAGAATCACATACGCAGTGGTACACTGCAAAGAAAGGCAGGAGCAGCTCCCTAACCTGCCTCACCACACAATCCCACCAGCAGCCATGGTGGTGCAAGGGTGGAGGCACAAGTGTGCAGCTGAAGGTGGAGGGAAGAGCAAGATTGACTTTTTATGGAACTGTAATCTCAGTTTTCCTTTCTGTTAAAGGCCAACAAGCATTAACATTTGCAAGTTACTATACTGTTAAATATTCTTATAGCCAAATTATCTTTTTTCATGCTTCTACCAGGAACCAAAACTCTTATTCTCCCTATACCATTGCCAAAACCTCCAATAACATTATAGATATTCCAGCCAAGCTCATGGATACCACAGTGTAATTCTGCTTATAAGCTTCTAAGTATCAAAATACATAACACATATGACTACATGCAGTCATGCTTGTATCTTCCTGTCTTTATAAACTACATCAGGGAAGAAGTTAAGTGGCAAGATGATGACACTACAAGGACAAATAATAATATCACAGAATCTCAGCATGATGGGGGTTGGAAGAGAACTTTGGGGATCATCTAGTCCAATCCTCCTGCTAACATAGCAGGTTGACCAGGATCACAGCCAGCTGGGCTTGGAATTTCTTCAGACAATGAGACTCCTCAAGCTCTCTGGGCAGCCTGGGCCAGGGCTCTGCTCCCTCACAGAAAACAAGTTTTGCCTTCTGCTGAGATGGAACCTCCTGTGTTCCAGTTTGTGCCCATTACCCCTTAGCCTGGCCCTGGGCACCACTGAGCAAAGTCTGGCTCCAGCCTCTTGCACCCTTCAGCTCTTGCTCAGCATGGAGCAGCTCCCCTCTGGCTCTGCTCTGCTCCAGGCTCAGCAGCCCCAGGGCTCTCAGCCTTTCCTCCTGCCACACATGCTCCAGTGCCCTCAGCATCTCCCTAGCCTCTGCTGGACTCTCTCCAGCAGTTCCTTGTCTCTCTTGCACTGGGGAGCCCAGAACTCTGGAAAGAAATACCTTAAAATCATTTCAGACCAAGTGACCTTACTCCACTCTAGGGTCACCACCACACCAAACAGTTCCAAAGGAAATTGTTTCCTTCTGGTTGTCGTTTCTTTCTTCCCTGCTCACACCCCAAGGCCACTTCGCAGCCCTCCTCCCAAACAGCCTTTCCCCCACCCTCACCAACAAGATGAAAACTCACCAACAACCTACAGGTCGCAGGAACTCTTTGCCTGGATACATCCTCCAGCCCGTGCGGACACAGCAGAGAAAGCTGAACCAGCAGGTGCGAACTACCTTTATCCCTTCCCGCCAAGCGCTGACAGAACAGGTGCGACACCCACAGGCACACTCGCGCCCAGCGGCCCGCGCGTACTTGGCCCTTCCACGGAGACTCCTCAAGCTCTCTGGGCGCGCCGCGCTGATTGGCGCTCCTTCGAGGTCACGCCGCACGCACGCTCTCTGCGCATGCACGCTCTCTGCGCATGCGCAGGGTGGGAGTCCGTGCTGTTGCCTATGCAGGGTTTGCTCTTTTGGTGGCTGGGTCTCGCACCGTAGGGGGATGTCGGCCCGCGCGGTGCGGCAGCAGCAGGAGCAGCAGCAGCAGGAGCAGCAGCAGCAGCAGCAGGAAGAGGGGGAGAGCGTGAGGCTGCGCCATAAGGAGGAGCTGAGCCGGAGGGTGAGCTGAATTGGCTGCTGGCGGGCGGGAAACAGCAGTAACAGCATAACCCCGCGGTGCTTTCGGCCTCCTGCTCTCAGCCGGGCAGAGGGGAGTAGGCCGCGGCCCCGCGTGCTCCTTCGCGTAACCCCGCGTGCCCCTCCGCGTAACTCGGCGGTGCTCGCGGCTTCCTGCTGCCAGCCGGGCAGAGGGGAGCAGGTCGCGGCTCCGTGTCCCGCTCCGCGTAACCCCGTGGTGCCCTTGGCCGCCTCAGCTCGCCCAAGGCCGTGCTGCTGGGGAGCGGGGGCGGCGGCCCCGCGGGACCTGTCACCTCGGGGGTGAGCAGCGTGAGGAAGAGGAGGGCGAGTTGTGCCAGGGAGCTGCGGGTTTCCCTGATGTGAGGATTACGCTGTAAAGTGCAGAGTAGAGCTCCAGGCAGGGAGCAGGTGCTTGTCAGTGTCGCTGTTAGCTCTCTTGTCAGACTGAGGTTTGGTTCTTTCTGCCCCAAGTTGAGTTTGAAATGTCAGGTGAGTCACAGTGAGGTTATGCCATCCAGCATCTGCTTCAGCTGTATCTGCTCAAAAAGTCCCAAGGGATTTCAGTGACAGTGGCTGGCACTCACAACTCTGCTCTGTTTTCCGTTGTTCTTTGTTTACTGTGATATCTGTCAAGTCCTGTGGCACTGCTTTCCCTCAAACAATGACTTCCATTCCATATGGCCTTACTGTATAAAGTCAGTGGCATTTTTGATTGCCTGTAAAGCTCTAACAGTACTGCAGGTTGTAATTTCTGCTATGCTAATGTGGCTGGCTTAGTCCTTAGCAAAAGGTGGCACTGCTGTTTTGTCTGTTTGAATTGTGAATGTAAGGGATTGATGGAGCTCCTGGAAAAGTTGATTTTGCTGTGTTCCATTTCAGTTTGGCTAACCTAGCCCTATGGCAGCTTTCTACTGTTGCACCAATTCCAGGAGACGCAAAGCAAGAACTAAGAAAACCATATTGTTTGTTTCTAACAACAATCATCAAGTCCTTGCTAGCCAGATTTTGTTCTGTTGTTGTTTGGTTTTTTTATTTAGCTTTTATTATGTTTCTTCTGATTCTTCTTTAGCATTCACAGCTCTCATTGTAAAAGTAGATGGGAATACCTGCCACCTCAGCCCCTGCAGTTAAACAGAGTGCTAAATTCCCCTAAGGAAGTCTCTGCAAAACTCCAGAGCAGTAGAAAGGTTTCTGTTGCTGATAATACAGTTAGAGCTTTGGGGCTTTTATTGGTTTCATTTTGAATGTGGAGAATACCTGTGATTATAAAATTCTGTTCTCAAAGTTAATTGATGTTTTATTAGTTGTGTGCATGTTTTCTTTCCTTCTGGAGGAAAAATGTAATCTCTGATGATAAATAGCCAGAGGTTCTCTGGCTATTCCCAGTAGTGATTGCTTTTGAGGGTAGCAGAACTACCAGTCCATGCAAGATAACTCATTTCTAGAGCAGTATTAAATTTTTATGTCTTAAAAGACCAGGAAGCATGTTCACCACTAAGATTATAATAAGGTAATTTCTTTTTACTGATCAAAGTGCCTCTTTTGCCTTTCAGATTAAAGAGCAGAAGGTTGTAGTTGATGAGCTTTCTAATTTGAAGAAGAATCGGGTAAGTAGTTGCAATTTTCTTTTGACTCTTTCATTTTAGCATCAGAGAAATAAGCATAGAGAGAAGAGGGGAAGAAAAGAAACAGAATTGGAGCACAGGCTTTAATTAGTTTAAATCCAGATTTTAATACCAATGTGATCTTCTATTCTCAGAATAATTTGTCCTCCAAATGATTTGATTCTGTATACTTGTTCTGTTTAACACAGTATGTTTTTGGGGTGGGTTTTTTTGCCTTTTAATGGTTTATCTGAGTTATTTTATTTTATTTTATTAAAGTTGATCAGAAGGCTTCATGAAGTATTCTTTGCTTTTCATGTGCATGTGTTTGAAAACAGAATGTGATCCCTCATGTTTGAGGGAAAGAGAAATGCACAGCAGTCATGGGGTGAAATGGTGGTACAATATTAGAACATTGGTGTTGTCAGGGCAGAACTTATCCTCCTGGCATAAAAGTGAAGAGGTATCTGGGTGCCAGACTTTGTTGCTTGGACTTAACACAGCTTTGGTTTATCTTCTACAGAAAGTTTATAAGCAGCAACCCAACAGCAACATTTTCTTCCTTGTAGACCGAACAGAAACACTCTCTCAATGCAAAAGTAAGTTGATCAAGTAGTTAAGCATTTAAAAGCTGCTTTTGTAACTGTTAACAACTTCAAAGGCATATTACAATGAAAAACTGGCAACTGTATGTCAAACACAAAGAACTTGAGGCACATGCTTGCTTTTCTGGAGTGGATAAATGTGAAAGTGTTTCCACTTGATACAGGGATGTGATAAGAGCAAGTGCTGAAGATGCTGGAGAGGAGTTGCTATTCTCGGTGCTCTTTAGGAAGCTGCATAACACTTTGTCCTTTAAAAAAACCCAACAAAAATACAACAACAAAAGTTGCATGGGATGAGTAGGAAGAAAATAGTAACAATTAAACTCGAGGCTAAGCTAGAAATCTTTAGGTAGTTGAAATTGTGGATCTGTGAGGTTATGAAGATAGGATAATGGATGATAAAGAAAGCTGATGATTGAACAAATATTAGAAATGTAAAACATTAGAAGTATAAACTTACTTTCCTGGAATGAACAGTTGCTCCTTTCAGGAGCAGCGATTTGAGTTAGTTATATTGACATTATAATTGACAGTTTTAACACCATTGACATTTTAATTGCCAGTTCACTTTTCTTGGTATTACAAATATAGAAATCATATTGAACATATAGGCAATAGTTGGCCATTCCCCTAATCCTCATACTTGTAGTGTGGCTTTCTTTGGGAGAAAAAAAAACATAATTACACAATTAAAGAATAAACTAAAGTGAGCTATGTTAGTATTGCATCAACACTAGAGCACTTTTGTTACTTACCATGTGATGTTTCTTTCTGAAAGTGAACAAGTGGCTAGTGTTACTCATTTCTTAGATATACACTTAAACTTAGCTACTCATAAACCTCTCAGCTGATGAAACTGATGATTTGTGTATTTTTCTCTTGCACAGATACATTAGATGAATTAAAGAAGGCACACCAGGAGATGGAAAATTCAGAGAAGGCTAAAATCAAGTAGTCCATCCAAGTCACAATGTGTGGTATTTGTTGTGTGCTTACCTTGGGGAGCCAACGTGCCAGCAGTGATTTCCTTGATGAGGACCTACTCTGCTGTCTTAGAAGAAGAGGACCAGACAGTAGCCAACAGCTGATCAAAACTGCATCTGATCTCTCTTACGAGTGTCTGTTTTCTGGCCATGTGCTTCACTTGAGGGGCCTGGTGACTCCTCAGCCTCTGGAAGATGCCAACAACAACGTTTTTCTTTGGAATGGAGAAATTTTCAGTGGAGTGGATGTAGGAGAGCTGGAGAATGACACTGAAGTAATGTTTCATCACCTTGCATTATGCAGCAGTGAAGAGGACATTTTGTCCCTCTTTTCATCCCTTCAAGGTCCATGGGCTTTTATTTATTATCAAGCAGCTAGGCACAGTTTATGGTTTGGTAGAGATTATTTTGGTCGTCGTAGTTTGCTTTGGCAATTCAGGAATGAAGTTGACAGGACTTTCTGCCTCACATCTGTAAGTGTTTATTCCCAATCAGGTGACCAGTGGCAAGAAGTCCCAGCAGCTGGAATCTTCAAAATTGATCTCAAAGCTTGGGCAACAGCTAAATGTTTGTCTTTATCATTGTTTCCATGGAGGTACAGCTGCAGTGAGAAAGCAGTTGAAGAAATATTCAGTAATGGTCTGGACCAAGTTTCAAACACCTTACCAAACCACATACATCTCATGATGAATGAATCAAAACTCTGTCTCAGAGCACCAGTTATCCCCTTAAATAAGACCATTTCTGAAGCTTCAGGTGAATGGCTAGGCACTAGGGTTAACAACATTTCCCATATGGAAACCCTTCAAGGATTTCTTGCCAAGGAACAGATGAAAAAATTAGTCCATCAGTTCATTGATGTGTTGAGTGAAGCAGTGAAGAGAAGGGTGTTAGCTCTCTCTAGAGCTGAAGACCAAAAGCCAGGAGAAGTTGCAAGCCTGTCTAAAAAGCAAGCACACATTGCAGTGCTCTTTTCTGGTGGCATTGATTCTATGGTTCTTGCAGCTCTTGCTGATAAACATGTGTCTTTAGGAGAATCAATTGATCTCCTCAATGTGGCTTTCATGGGAAAAAACCAAGCTAAGCAAAAGAGTCCCACTAAAAAAGGTACCAACCAAGGAGAACAGCTTCATTTGCTTGGTCCTGAAGAAGATTGTCAAGATGTGGCTGCTAGAAGTGGTGCTCATTTCTCTTGCTTTGATGTTCCAGACAGAATCACTGGTAGGGCAGGACTGAAAGAATTAGAAGCCATTAACCCTTCAAGAACTTGGAACTTTGTGGAAATTAATGTTACACTAGAAGAACTGCAAAAAATGCGACAACAATGCATTCATCACTTAATTTATCCCCTGGATACTGTCTTGGATGACAGCATTGGCTGTGCCATTTGGTTTGCTTCCAGAGGGGAGGGGTTTATTAGGAACCAAGGAGAACTGAAGCCATATAAAAGTCCTGCAAAGGTACTGGGTTTTTATTTGTTTGTCTTCTGTCTGATGCTTGACCTGTGGATGTAGGAACAGTTGTGTTGTTTCAGAAATATTGAAGACAATATTCATCAAGCTTCTGAAAGTATTAAGTCATGTTGGTTTGTGCCAGCATGTAAAATTACTAGTTTCTTATTAAGATGCTATTCATGTGAGAAAGTACTAAAGAATAATGGCAGAAAAGATGACTACTTTTGTACTTAAGAGTCTGATTGAATGGCAGAACTATAAAAAGTAGTTCTTTCCTTTTTGAAACTTGTTTTCCTGCATATAGGATTAAGTAAAAACTTTTTAGTAACTAGGTGATTGTCTTGGAAGTTTGATTCTTCTCACTTCCTAATTCCTGATGGTTTGTGTAGGGAAGAATAAACTGTTTCATTTCAGGAGTTTGCAGTTCACTGCTGCCTTTGGTTTTTGAGGTTTCTATTACTTTTCTGATTGCTAGAACTTAAAACCACAGAACCCAACAACAACTAAACTCCTAACAAATGCAGTACTGTCCTGGTTTGAGTTAGAACAGAACTAACTGCTCAGTTTCTTCATTTTTTAGCTAAGACTTCATGTGCAATCTACTACTGCAGAACACAATTGGATTTAGTTGATCTACTTAAGGATGTGCATCTCAGATTTGCAAAACACAGAAATTGGGTCCAGAATATGTTAAAATGGATCGTGAGTTAATAAAGCAAAATTGTCTTTTTCCTATCAGTCAGTTACTACTGCACACTGAAAAAAAAACAGTTGCCAACTAGCTGGTGTCAGATGAGTAAAACACTTGACTCCTTAAGAGACTTCCACTTCTTGTAGTGAATTGCTGTTCAAGGCACAGTAATGGACTAGATGTAGATTTCTTTTCTCTTTATAACATTTTAAGTACTTGTTGAGTAGACAGAACAATATGAAGCATTTTTACTTGTTCTAATGCATTTTGTTACCAACCCAGTAGCTGGTAAATTAATAACAACAACATACCATATAATCTTCAGCATGAGTTCTTTTGGTAAAGCTGGTGTTTAACAAATGTTCTTTATTGTAACAGAAAATAACCAAGACGTTCTTTAAAGGTACTGGTGGATTTGTGATCCATGCAACACTGGTTTGGTTTTTTTTCCTTGTATTGGCGGAAATGTTTCTGTGTACCTTTAGGTCTGATTATAAACCTATTTCAAGTTTCCAGTGACTTTCACAGAGTCACACAGCATGGTAGGGGTTGGAAGGGACCTCTGGAGATCATCTACTCCAACCCCTGCCAGAGCAGGACAACCTAGAGCAGCTTACACAGGATGTGTCCAGGTGGGTTTGGAATATCTCCAGAGATGGAGACTCCAGCACCTCCCTGGGCAGCCTGGGCCAGTGCTCCACCACCCTCAAAGGAAAAAAGTTCCTCCTCATGTTCAGATGAAACGTGCTGGGTGCTAGTTTGTGCCCATTGCCTCTAGTCCTGTCCCTGGACAGCACAGAACACAGCCTGGCCCTATTCTCCTGACCTCCACTCCTTAAGGATTGATCAGCATTGCTCAGATCTCCCCTCAATCTTCTTTTCTCCCAGGCTACCCAGCCTCTCCACACAAGAGAGGTACTCAAGTCCCCTCAGCATTTTAGTGGCCCTTCAGTTTCCCTTCTTCATTGGGAACTGCTTCAGGCTCTGTAACTGTGCAAGGCACATCCCATCGGGAGAGGCAGTATGGTCACAAGATGGATATCAGTTATTCTCCTTAAGATGTAACAGATCTTAAACACTTAACCACATATTCTTAGCTCTCAGAAGATGCTAAGAAAGATCTCTTCTGTTTCCTTAGGTTGTGCTGACAGGGCTTGGAGCAGATGAGCAGCTTGCTGGCTATTCCCGCCATCGTGTCTGCTTCCAAAGGCATGGCTTGGAGGGGCTGAATCAGGAGCTGCAGATGGAGCTGGATCGCATTGCTTCTAGAAACCTTGGCAGAGATGACAGGATTATTGGGGACCATGGAAAAGAAGCTAGGTAGTATTGTTTTTAAAGTGAAGCCAAAATGGTTTGGGCAGTTAGTCTGCTTATAACATTCCAACAGAAAGTTTAATTGGAACTTCTGGGCATTTTATTGTCTCTTAAGTTCTGTTGCAGTTTAGTTAGTATATAGTGGGGTTTTGGGGTGGTTTTTTTGAGTGGTCTGTAGCTCCATGGAAGAGTCACTTAAGGAAATTTAGCAACTTGACCATTGGATTTCAAGCTAGAAGTTGTAAGAAACAGCAGCAGATGTTAAAATAGAATGATAAAACCCACTTGATTTTGCCTAAGTGTAACAGTCTTCTGCACAACTTAGAAGAGTTCTAGTGTGGCCATTTGGGGTGTGACTTTGGAGAATAACAACCCAGAAGCCACATATTCCTGTCCATGCAGTAAAGGCATGATCCGTATCCACTGCATTTCCTAGTAGTTCATTCAGAAGAGTTAAAGAATCACTTCATGTGTGTTTACTTCCTCCATGCCACCACCAACTTGCAAAGAATTCTTTTAGATGTTGTCCTGCAGCTCTTTCTGCTCCCAGAGAATCTGGGAACCTCCCTTCAGCAGCAGAGGCCACTCAGGTGCTGGGAAGATCTTTTCCTGTGGTCTTTAGGCTATTGTTTTTCCAAATCTATTCTTAGTTGCATTTTTATTTTTTAAGCAAACAAACCAGTCCCAGTGGTGGATGGGCAGTGCTGGTAATCATGCTTGTGATTAGATATGAATGAGTGGAATTTGGCATGGTGTCACAATTTGTTGGATAAATATTTTTGTTTCAGAGTTACAGTACTTTTAAATACTTAGAAGTTCCCTTGAGAAGTGTTACTTGAAAATCTCTCTTGCTCTTTCATTCTGTTTTCTGATTTTCCTTTATAATTTTTTGGTATAAACCCAACATTCTGATTCTTGTTCTTTGAAACAAGAAAAAGTTGCATGCTTCTGAGTTCAAACATAGTGGATGTTTTCTTTCTCCAAGACTCTGTAACTGCTTTGGAGACTTGTACCTTAAATGTTAGTGTCACAGTACTGAGGGACATCTCTAGTGAGGAATTGACTCAGACTCTGAAGTCTTTGCATAAGAGGTTTTAAAAGGTCTTTCCCCCATGTCTATCTTCCCTTCAGGTTTCCTTTCCTTGATGAAGATGTAGTTTCATTCCTCAGTTCTCTGCCCATCTCAGCCAAAGCTGACTTGACTTTCCCTCGAGGAATTGGGGAGAAACTGATCCTGCGCCTCGCAGCCAAGGAGCTTGGCCTCACAGCCTCCAGCACTCTGCCCAAAAGAGCTGTGCAGTTTGGCTCTAGGATTGCTAAGCTAGAGAGCAGCAGTGAAAAAGCAGCTGACACCTGCAGCAGGCTGAAGGTACTGCCACGAGATGCACATAAAGCTCCATCTTGAAATGCTGCTTGCTTTCTACATGCAAATTCAGTCAAGCTTTGGAATTTTCTGTAGTATGGTCTGGGTTTTTACATATTTGGACATTATTATTGATCATCAAAGTAATACATGTAGTAGAGGCTCTTCATGAATGCATCCTCAGAGGGGGAAGAGGACAGCTAGAGGTTGGCTTTACCTTCTTTTCCATAACCAGTGTCAGTGTCACAAAGATCATTTTAAATCTGTCCAATCTGTCATGTACCTTGAATTCAGTACAGTAGCTTTTCCTCTTGTGTAGAACAGGGCTGGTCTGGCAGCTGTGCTTTAGGAGAGAATTCAGGTTATGCTTTCAGAAGAGAGGACATGGTGAGGAGCTAGCCTGGGTTGTCAGACCCAGAAAGAGCTGAGGGTCTCAGGCCTGGTCACCTCTTGGGAGATCTGCCTTCCAAGCATCATGCTTGCCCTTCCATTACTTGAGAAAGGAACACCTCACATGCACCCTTGGGTATTTTGAGGCCATCCTGTGTAGCCTTTCACTCCTTGGCCAGTTCTGCAGGGCTAGGTTGGTTAGTGGTCCCCAACCTGCAGCTCTTTCTGCTCCCAGAGAAACTGGGAAGCTCCCTTCAGACTCTTCTTTGACTCTCATTGGCTCCTTAGCTTACTCCCTCTCCTTTTAGCTTTAGTTCTGCTACCTCTAAAGTTGCTAAGTATCTTAAGAGCTCACTCACCCTCTTAAAGATTAGCTTTATGGAGCTGTTTATAAAACACAGGAGAAAATTAAAAGGCACTATCCCTATACCCCCAAATTTTCATTGTATTTCAGTAAGAAGAGCTTTGTTACATCAGCAGCAGAAAATGAGGTGCTACTGAAATTGAACTGCACTGGCACTGAAAAATCTGTGCTCTTTTGTCTTCACTTTCTGGAACTTTTTAATCATGGAAAGCAGAACTTTTCTTAACACATAGTGTAAATTATTAAACTTACATGAATTATATAGTATATTGTTAAATTATGGTATGGATTATAAATACATAAACCTTATTTTAAGTGAAAATATTTCTATTGTTTAAGTTCATATTTATTAGGAAGTGCACTTTTAATTCAGGACTTATGGGTTTAATGCCTACAACTCTTCCAGACATTGATGGAACCATAACTGGAATCATTCTGATGATACCACACAGCATTTATTTCTCTGCCAGGTGATTTTCAACACTTGCAAACCAAATCCTGTTAGTAAATCTAACAGCATGGAAACAGTTTTTAGTGAACAATTTCTAGTTGCATTTACTAAGTTGCTTTTTTAAGATGCCAACCACCTGATCTTCTTTTTTAGTCTGGGCACCTTGATGGAATCTTCTTCAACTCTTTTTGATATATCAATTCCAAGGGGAGCTCTGAAAATAATAAAATGATGTATTTGTTAGCCATTCCAAACTCAGGAAAGTTCTGCTTTCAAAGACATCTTTTGGGGACATAGAGTCTGATTTGGCCTAAGGCCTAGTATCTAATTAAAACCATAGAACAAGTCTAATCTAGCAAGTCATTTAAAAAAAAATCAGTATTACCAGTAAAACCAAACAGTATTATCAGATGTTATATGTCAATTTCTTCACTGAAAGGGTTATTAAAGGGTTAAGTCTTGGCCCAGGCTGCTCAGGGAGGTAGTGGAGTCACCATCCCTGGAGGGGTTTAAGAAACATTTAGATGCTCTCCTTAGGGCCATGGGTTAGTGGCATGGGGGTGATAGGTATGGTTGGACTTGATGCTCTTAGAGGTCTCTTCCAACCTTCATGATTCTGTGATTCTCTAAATTCTTTTTTTTAAAGTCACTGCTTACAAGTCTTAACCTAACAAGTCATTAAAAAAACAGTATTACCAGTAAAAAAAAAACAACAATAGTACCAGATTTTATGTGTTAAACTCTTCTTTTAAACTAATTGCTCATTCTGAACACATATTTTGAGCTGGAAGTATTTTGCTTTATGCCTACAATGACTGAGGAGCTATGGGGAGTGTATTACAACTTGCTCCAATGTTCCCATACCACAAGGGTAACAGGAACAGGCAGAGAACCCGTGTGTGTATGGTTAATATCAGCTTCTGAGCCAAAGCAAAGAGAAATGCCAGCAACATCACTTCTATTCCCCAGCTCCATTGAAAAGGAAGTGATATGCACTGCAAAGAGATTCCTCATCACCTTCTGCCCCTCTTTAGTGCACACCTCCTTCCACTTGTAGTCACTAAGTGAAGAAAGAGAGCATGAAAGCCTTGAGTCACTCACTTGGGTTCATAGCGGATCCCCTCGGGGCTGTGCAAAACACCGAGTCCTGCACGTAACCTTTCAATGCCATTCCTAAGCAGGAAAGAAACCACAGCAAAATGGGCATCCTTACTCTCTGAAGGTGTGGGGATGGGGGACACACACCAGGAACAGAAGGGCTTGACTCCCATGTCAAGTGTTAAAGAACATCATAGAAATGTTGTCTGGGTGGCCAGCAGGATGAGCAGGAGCCAGCAATGTGCCCTAATGGCATCCTGGGCTGCTGCAAGAAGAGTGTGGCCAGCAGGGCCAGGGAGCTTCTCCTTCCCCTCTCCTCTGCCCTGGGCAGGCCACAGCTGGAGGACTGGGTTCAGTTCTGGGCTCTCCACTGTTTAAGAGAGAGAGGGAACTTGTGCAGAGGCTGCAGAGAAGGGCTGCTGAAATGCTGAGGGGACTTGAGCACCTCTCCTGTGTGGAGAGGCTGAGAGAGCTTGGGCTGGGGAGCTGGAGAAGAGAAGATTGAGAGGAGATCTGAGCAATACTGATCAATCCTTACAGGGTGGGGGTCAGGAGGATGGCACCAGGCTGTGTTCTGTGCTGTCTAGTAGCAGGACTAGAGGTAATGGGCACAAACCAGCACCCAACAAGTTCTATCTGAACATGAGGAGGAACTTCTTTCCTTTGAGGGTGGTGGAGCACTGGCCCAGGCTGCCCAGGGAGGTGCTGGAGTCTCCATCTCTGGAGATATTCCAAACCCACCTGGACCCCATCCTGTGCAAGCTGCTCTAGGTTCTCCTGCTCTGGCAGGGGGATTGGACTAGATGATCTCCAGAGGTCCCTTCCAACCCCTACCATGCCATGTGATTCTGTAAATGGATGTAAGGAGAAACAACTCTTACCAGGCAATCATAACACCATTGTCAGTGCACAGTCTGGGAGGAGGACAAAGAAGAGCAAAACCATTTGCATCTGCCAACATCTGTAGACCTTTTCTGATGTACTGGTTACTTGCAACTCCTCCTGATACAACCTGAGAGCAGTGTCCAAAAGAAAAAAGGCATTAATTCCAAAGTACTGATTGGGTAACATCTCAGAAAAAGAGTATGCTGAGTGAGCTACTTGCACTAAAAGAGATTCCTGAAAAAAGCATGTTATAACTACAACTGCATTGGGCAGTTCTAGGTCAAATGATATACCACCAATCTAGGCTGGGCAGTGAGTGGCTTGAGAACAGCCCTGAGGAAAAGGATTTGGGGTGCTGANCTAGATGACCTTCAATGTGCCTTCCAACCCTGACAATTCTAGGATTTTATGAAATGTATACCCACCAAAGTTGCCTTTGGGGCTGTTAAGATGTTATTTCTGATGCAGAAGAGCATGGCTCGGTATGTCCTCTGGATAATATGAACAGCCACTGCATGCTGCACAGCAGCAGCAATATCCTTAACGCAGGACAGGATCTCACCTGCTTGAATCCCTAGAAAAACACATCAGCAAATAGCTTTTCCTGAGTCTATAGCTCATCAAAAGCATAGTTTCTATCTGTCTTTCCTTGCAAATACCTTCTTCTTGTTCCTTTTGCATGATGGTTTTATTAACCAGGCTCTGCAGGCCAGAGAAAGAGAAGTCACAGTTGCGGTGGTGTTGCATGGGAAGTCTGAAGGGATGCTGGTGGTGGTCCCCATGCTGAGCCAAGTGCTCGATTGCCTTCCCTCCAGCCATGCTGTGGCACTCAGGGTGCTTCCTTAATGACAGTCTTCTTGCAACCTAAGGAGATAATAAAGAGCTACATTCATTCCTCCTGCATCACTGTATTGTAGTGGAGTAAAATCAGACGGCACTAAATCCAATCTAAAGTGAAATTAGGGGCAGAGAGCAATAAGGACAAGACATCTGGCAGCTGGGTTTTATTTATCTGGAGTCATTAGAAACGCAGTTCTAGAACAGGTTAGGCAAACCTAAGGATAAATGAAATTTGCAGGTAATATTAATGACCCAATTTTTATGCTATAGGAAACACCCATAGACAGCCACACTGTATTACCAGATAGCTACAACTCACTGCAAGGAAGCTGAAGTGGGGTTAGGTCTCTTCTCCCAGAGGAAACAGCCTCAAATTGCACCAGGGGAGGACATTAGGCACAATTTCTTCACTGAAAGGGTGGTTAAGCATTGGCCCAGGCTGCTCAGAGAAGTGGTGTAAGCACCACCATCCCTGGAAGCATTCAAAAGAAAGCACAGATGTGGTGCTGAGGGACATGGTTTAGTGGTGACTTGGCAGGGTTAGGTTAATGGTTGGACTCAATGATCTTAGAGGTCTTTTCCAACCTTAATGATTCTATAAAGAGGAACAAAGATGGTTTCAACTTTCAACAACCTGGCTCCACTCACTCCTCCACTTTTTTAATTAATACACACAAACTCTGCTTGTGTTTGAGAATGAAACTGTAAGTGACCAATTTTACAGGCTGGGCTGAGTGACCCAGGAAATTTAGCTTCTGAAAGCCAAACCAAGCTTTTCAAACTACAAAAAAACCCGGTTACTCACTCCAGCAACTTGGGGCCATTTCCTCTCATCCTGTTACCTGGGAGACCAACTCCCACCTCACTCCAACCTCCTTTCAGGGAGCTGTAGAGAGTGAGAAGCTCTCCCCTAAGCCTCCTCTCCTCTATGCCAAACAACCCCAGTTCCCTCAGCTGCAACTCACAAGACTTGGGCTCCAGAGCCTTTCCCAGCTTCCTTGCTCTTCTTTGGACATGCTCCAGCACCTCAATGTCCTTTTTGGAGTGAGGAGCCCAAAACTGAACCCAAGTATTCAAGGTGTGTAGCCACACCAGTGCTGAGTACAGCAGCACAATCCCTGCCCTAGTCCTGCTGCCCACAGTTTCTGACCAAGCCAGGCTGCTGTTTTCTTCCTTAGCCATCTGGGCACACGGCTAGTGTCAACATCTACTATGGAAATCCTACCACTGTGTAGTATAATTGCAATCAAAAGAAGCAACAACTAGATTCACATAAGGTAAGGAAACATTACCTTATCCAGCATGTCACCTGGTGCTATATCTATGGACTGTCCAAGCAGAAGGAAATCTGAAACTCCTTGTGCTACTGCCAAGATGCAGTGGCCTCCAGAGAGCAGAAGAACCAAGAAGGGAAACTCCACATGCTGTGTCAGTCTGATGGTCAGTGCATGAGCTTCCATGTGATGGATGGGTATGAAGGGCTTCTGGTACCTGCTCACCAGCTCCAAGCTGTACTGCAGCCCCACCTCAAGGCTCAGGGCAAGCCCTGGTTTTACTGTAGTTGCAATAGCTGCCAGTTGATGTACAGAAACTCCACTGGCACCAAGAGCTTTTTTTACTACTTTCTCAATGTTTTCTCTGTGAAGTTGCTGAGCCACCACAGGAATTATTCCACCTGCTCTAGTAAAAACAAAGAATTACAGTACATCTGTGTTTTGTAAGTGGCATAACTCTAGATTTCAAGCACTTTTTCACCTTGCCATAGCCTGCCTGTTCCCTTCATACATTCTCAAATGCTGTGCAAAGGGCTTCTATGCACTGAAGAGAGCATAATTATCACTGGGAAGTCAGAAAAGGATATAACTTGTCCTTTTTTGGTACACATACCTCTTAAATATAGTTCAACACTCTTCCAAATCAGTGTCTGTAACTTAATATTCACAAGCTTTCACCTGTCAGTTCATGTCCTTAGCCATTAATGCCTATTTTCCCTTAAGAAAAGGGGAGATGTTTTGTGGTTAAAATAGTAGTAACAATTTCACTTTTAATTCAAGCTAGGTAGGGAGATGTTTTGTGGTTAAAATAGTAACAATTTCACTTTTAATTCAAGCTAGGTAGGGAGATGTTTTGTGGTTTAAATAGTAGCAATGATTTCACCTTTAATTCAAGCTAGGTAAGTAAGTTGTCTCTTTATGGAAGAAAACACTGAAGGAAACTTGTTCGGTGCACAGCATTTCTTTCCTCACCCATAGCAGTATCTCAAGCAGAACACATTGTGTCCCTAGGAAGAAGTCTTTTACACCCACCCACTTCTTCCCAAGTTTTCTGGGGAAGACTTTTATAGGACTGATACAAGAATACTGATAAGGCCCCAAGAGAAGTATGTTCTTACTGTAAATGGACTTCCCTCTGACAGTGCAGGGCTTCTCCCAGAACATTTCCAGCATCATCCACCACAGCAGCACCAGTGTCATCACAGCTTGTCTCTATTCCCAGCACTACTTCCCGAAGATGCTGCTTCCCAGAGGGAGCAGAGCTGCTGCTCAGCCCCGCAGCTCGGCAGTGTTTCACTGCTTTCAGGAGCCTCCTGGCAATGCTCATCATGGTCAGAAATCTTCTCTGCTAGTGATGCCTAGGAAAGAACTGCACAGTTCAGCATTAGTGGAGGGGGGTTGTGCATGTGCTCTGGTTTTCCAAGAGGTGTTACTGTTCACCTTAACAATGACTTTTAAGACCCTAAGAAAACAAAGATCCGGTTTAGAGTTGGGATCTAACCTCTGTTTTACCTTAATCGAGCTCCAAGAGAGTTCTTCGCCCTTCCTGCAGCCCTTCAGGAGGGACACAACCGGCACCCTGAAGCTCAGGACCGAGGGGTGGCCTCTCCCCGTGTGCCCTCAGCGCAATCCCAGCTGTCAGCCCCGCTCTCTCTCTGCCGTTCCACCCTCCGCACGCCTACGGAACCGCCTCATGAGCCGCGGAAGGCGAGGCCCGGCCCCGACCCCTCACTGCCCGAAGGCAGCACCTCCCTCCTATCCCCACCGCCGCCGCTTCCCCACCGAGCACAGCACTATGTGTCAGCGGCCCGAGCCCTCCCCTTTCCCCTGCGGCACGTTTAGGCCGCGCAACAGCAGCCCGGGGCCGAGCACCTAACGCTCACCGTCCCGCTGTGGGCCCGGGCCGAGCTCCCGCCCACTGCCCGCTCGCTGCTCCCCCGAGGCTGGCGCAGGCGCGGAGCGGATGCCGTGATCCCGCCTCCCTGCCAGGCCGGAAAGACAAAGCGGGGGATGAGGAGCTTCGTACAGCTGCTTAAAGGCATCCCTGCTTCGGTATCGGGGGGCACAGGTGATACCCAAGGCGCCTCAGCATATCCCGGCCTAGAATCGTGGGATGTCCTGAGGTGGAAGGGAGCCACAAGGATCCTCGAGTCCAGCTCGTGTCTGTGCACAGGACAACCCCAAAAATCACACCATGTGTCTAAGAGCATTGTTCAGATGCTCCTGGAGTTCTGTCAGGCTTGGTGCTGAGACTACTTTCCCCGGGGAGCCTGTTCCAGTACTCCACCACCCTCTGGGTGAAGAACCTTTTCCTAACATCCAACCTAAACCTCTCGTGGAAGATTCATGCCATTCCCTCAGCTCCCATCACTGCTCACCAGAGAGAAGAGATACCTCCTGCCCCTTCTGCTTCCTCTTGTGAGGAAGTTCTAAACTGCAATGAGGTCTCTCCTTAGTCTTCTCTTCTCTTCTCCAGGCTGAACACAGCAAGTGACTCCATCCATTCCTCATACAGCTTCCCCTCTAGACCCTTCACCACCTTCATGGCCTCCTTTGGACACTTCCCAGTAGCTTAATATCCTTTTTATACTGTGGCACCTAAACCTGCCCATGATAGCCAAGGTGAGGCTGCACCAGCACAGAGCAGAGTGGGACCATCCCCTCCTTGCCCAGCTAACAGTGCAGTGCTGGTTGTACCTCAGGAGACATGCTTGGCTCTTTTGGCCATCAGGACACATGGTTGACTCCTATTCCATTTGCCATCAATGCAAAGCCATTACTAAAAATTAGCAAATTACCATTTTCTATGCAAGTAACACAAACAATTCTAATTGCTATTAAAAAAACTCATTATTTTTTGCCCTTTGGTTGGTTGGTTGTTTTTTTTTAACAGCATCTTTATCAAGAAGGTGAACAGCCAGAAAATTCTCTTAGCAAGAAAAGAAGTAAGCCACTAGGGAATGTTCTCTTTTATTTTTGTTTCCAGCTCACTGGTTGTCACTACCAAAAATGTAAATCAAGTCTTAAATGGAGTTTTCTGTTAAATCTGAGCCACTCTGGGCTGGCAGACTTCAGAAGGAATCCTGTTTCATGACCCAGCTCTAGATGTACCTCTGTCACTCTACTTCCAGAGCTGATGATTTACACAATTCTCCTGTACTACACACTACCCCTAACCCAGAGCATTCCTCCATGCACATTATCTACACCTTGATCTGCTAAAGCCAACAGTTAGCCCACATCATTTGCCTATTCACCTTGGCTTCTATTTTAACTCACAGCCTACACAGAGTTTCTCTGACCTGCCCTGACATTGATGCTCTCCCACCAGGGCAGCAAACCTTTCTCCCACCATTACAGGCCTCTCAACCACTGCAAGAAGAACCCATCAGTCAAGTGTCAGAGCAAACAGTCACAAATCCATACCTCCAAAGAAATTCCAACTGTTCAGGAAGTCCCATTTACATGGAGGAAGGTCAGCAAAATGCAATAAACACAACAGTTGCAATTGTACCTAAGCTGAGCTAGCAAGTTAGATATAGAAATCCCCTGAGGTGACAGTGAAGGACTTTCTTTGGTCTTTGTGACCAAAAAAGACCATAAGAACAGATAGGGCATGAATGACACCACCAGTTTATGCTAGTTGTCACAGTATTTACTGTGAGACAAACCTTTACAATGTGATAACAAGCACAACCAACTACACCCCACACAGCAGAAACTAGCTACTTTCTCTTCATCTAAGAGCACGGCCTCACCAGTCCTTGGCACGAAGGATGCTGGATTTATCATTTGCATTATAGTTAACTGCTATCTGTGAACAACTGCTCTCATTTCAGCACCTTCCTTACCAGTCCCTTCCTACAGTCTTAGTGGGGATTATGCTTTAGAGCTGGGCCTGCCCAGTTCTTCATGGAAATCTTTCTCCTGGAGGTTTCTCATTCCCATCTTCTTCACATCTCATCCCAGACAACGCTGCAGCAAGTAGGAATTGTGTCTCAGAGGTCAAAGCCTCTCTCCTTGGATACAATTAGATACAGAGCACAGTAGGCTGCTCAGTTCCTTCACCTGACGAGCAGCAATGCCTATGGCAGGGGTGGCCAGGCTCAAACCTTCTGCTTTAGTATTTATTGATGCCAAAAAGGCGAACGCCGTGCAACTGTGGCAGCTTGGGGATAAGCACAGTCAGCAGAGAGGTTGTGTTGAGGAGAAAGTGGGTTGGATCATACTTGGTGTAGAAACTTGCCAGGAAGTACCTGTGGGAGAAGAGGGAGCAAGCTTAGTTGAGGATATCCTTGCCTAAAAAGCAAGCAAACAAAGCAGAGTTGGCCAAAGTGCTTTACTAATCAGGAATATTGGACTGGTTAACAACCAATCTATTCCTCACCTGAGCTTCTAGAATATCTACAGAAAGATGATGAACTAAGTCTCTCCTCACACTTCCCAAGGTGCTAAAAGCAACTCTCAGCTAGTATTTTCCTCCAGCACTTGCACTCAGCCCTCAGTTGGAGTCTGACTTCTGCAGCTACAAGCCTGATTTACAGGCTTTAAACAGTGTAAGATCTGCTACCAAAACACTCACAGTTCTGCCACCAAGCTCTGTGACATTTTTCAGGGCCAAAATCATTTCTGCTGAGCACATCTGTGATTGGAGTGATCTGCTTCCTGTCTGGCAGATGTTTCCACCACATTTTTCTTTTAAGCTGCACAAAAACCTAATTAACTATCAACTTCTTGCTGCTTTGAGGCAATCATTTCATCTTGTCCTTTGCACAAACTAGTCACAGAAATGGTTGCTATCAGATTGGTGAGATTTGCGTTGTTTTTTTTTCCCCCAGCAAACAGAGATGCTTATTCATCTACTTAGGCATTATTAGTGCATGAAAAGAACCACACACAAGTGTTATGAAGACAAAGATAGGAAGTTATCTTTGAAGAAAGCAATTTTGTTGAGAGGTTATATATGTTTTTATCAGTTTCTATCCTTTGTGAGCCAACTTTCTCAACACCTTCCCTCCCCCTCCCACCCTGCAATACAAGTGGACAACTTCCTCCAGTGAAAAACAGACAGACTTTCAAGAGCTGGGTGTTAAATACATATCTGATTTCCTTTAGCAGACTTTTGCCAGCAGGGACAGGCAGTGTAGAATTCCTGATCTATTGACACAACCAATGCAAACAGAAGACAATCTGCACAAAGACAAAGCCCAAGTGCAAAATCCTGGACCCTGAGGGGTGCCACACTCCTCCTAACTCAACAAAGTGCAAAATGGTTCATAAATGCTGCCCTGTTAGACTTTCTCTATTTAGGACTTCACAATGATGAGCTTCATGAGTTAAATAACATTTCTAATCTTTAAAACCTGCCCTATTCATAACTATTTACAAACTTTGACCTCAATATGTGGAGTGTCAAGAGCTGCAGGAAGAAAGCTGCTTGATAATATGGCCTGTAAATACCTTACCTTACCTTACCTGTAAATACCTTACCTCTCTGATGTAGAAACAAACATGCCACATAAGAGAGTACAAATGCTTTTAGCGTGTAAATCACAACCCATTTTGTTGCAGCTTTTGACACCACAGAATCACTAAGGTTGGAAGAGTCCTCTAAGATCATCAAGTCCAACCAGAGCAATAAAGTCCAAACATCATGGCTTTACAATTCAACTCATCCACAAGACAGTTGTGAACTCACAGAATGATAGGAGAGATGGTGAAGAATTTTCTGGAGGATGTAAACTGTACTCCATAATCCAGCTGTTCCCAGTGGGTCAGCAGCCTAGCTTTGCCCTGATCCGGTGTTTCAAAAGGAGTTCCCTTCACTGCATGCAGAAACACATACATTCCCTGGGGAAAAGAGAAAGGGACACTTTTACCTAGGTATTTTTATGCTGATCAAGGCATTGAAAAGAAAAAGAGAGTAAGACTTCCTCCCCCCCAAGAAGAGCAGTGAGCCTGTATTGAGAAATTCCCAAAGAGGAAGAGCTAAGGGATTTGCTCGAGGTTGAGCCAAAGTCCATGTGACACCTGATCCAGGTGTCTTCTGCATTAGATTGGCAAAATCCCATCAAACCATCCGAATTTTAGCACACACTGTAACAAGTTGAGGGCTGACAACTGACAGGTAACACTTGCCTAACAGTGTGTTAACTGAGTTATGTCTGCACACAGCAATCTAGCTTTGTGTCCACACAAGGGCAAGGAAGCTGGGGCAGGGTCTAGAGCACAAGTGTTGTGAGGAGCAGCTGAGGGCACTAGGGTTGGTTAGTCTGGAGAAGAGGAGGCTCAGGGGAGACCTTCTCACTCTTTACAACTCCCTGAAAGGAGCTTGGAGTGAGGTGGGGGTTGCTCTCCTCCCAAGTAATAAGCAATAGGACAAGACTAAACAGCCTCAAGGTGCACCAGGGGAGGTTGAGATTGGATATCAGGAACAAACTCTTCCCGGAAAGAGTTGTCAAGGCCTGGCCCAGGCTGCCCAGGGCAGTGGTGGAGTCACCATCCCTGGAGGGATTTAAAAGCCATGCAGATGTGGTGCTTGGGGCCATGGTTTAGTGGGGACTTGGCAGTGCTAGGTTACTGGTTGGCCTTGATACCTTAGAGGTTTTTTCCAACCTTAATGATTCTAAATACTGGCAATATGACAAGAACTTCTGAAGGCTTTCTCTGCCCCTCACCAGCTTCAAACCCTCAGAAGCTGACTCCCAGCAATCTGTGGAATATCATCTCTTGTCCTTAACCACACCAACTCCAAGCAAGAGTCTCTCCAGCAGCAAATATCAAAGACATTCTTTTCATTCTCTCAGCTTCTTTCTCATGCACATAGAAAAAAGCTTTGTAAAGAAAAATCACATTTCTTCCCAATTCCTATAAAAAAGGTGAAATCTGAGCAAGTAAGTTCACATCATCCTCCTTTTTTGGTTGGAACTGCACCCTGACTGAAGGCTTCTTAACCTGAGAGAATTCATTTGCTTCATTAATGCTTCAACTCATCATGTTTGCAGCATCTCAGTTTTAATAACCAAAAAGGCACTTTTAGGACAGATCCAAATCCTTACTACACATCTTATTTCACACTGGTACTTGCAGAAAGGACAAGTACAAAATGCTTTCCAGATCAGCTAAGTTTTCCACTGGTGGAAATCGAAGGTTATTTTGCTTGTCAAACCATTTGTTTTCCCCAAAAGTGCTATTTAAATGCTGAAAAATCCAGAAAGTGCAGTTTATATTCATCTTCCAGTGTTCCACTAGAAAACTACTTGCCAGTACATGCTCTCATCCCTGTTGTCTTTACAGCTACATGCAATAAATTCACAGAGGTTTTGGGGAAATATAACACTTGTCTCTGCCAGCCTCTTCCAAAGTCAGGCATGTCTGATGCCATCAAAGATCACGTACAGAACACTTGCTGAAGTCATTCATTCTGAGCTCAAATTGATCTAGCTTGACCAGAAATCAAAGCAAGAAAAAAAAGAACACAAGAATGTTTCCAAGGCAACAAGAAGAAAAAGAACACAAATGTTTCCAAGGCAACAGGGAAAGTACTGCAATTCAACATTTTGGGATACTACCATTAGGAGATCATATCCAAGTGTAATATATTGCATGGATTCAGCACAGCTCTCTAATAACACAAAACCCACCCCAAAAGTCAGTTGGCACGATGGTTTTATGGCTTTTTTTCTCAATTAAATGTCTTTTAAAAGAATACATAAACTATGTAAGGAATATTTCATGCCTTTTGTGGCTAATCCCAAAGTGCTCACATCACATTCTTCCTCCCCAAACCAGGCAACTGATTTAACAGTGGTGGTGGTGTTCTGCCTAGCTGGATTTCATCATCCATACAACCTGGCCATTTTTTCCTCTTCTCCTGCTACTAAAGCCAAATCCATATGATATTTTTCTTTGCTCCAAGAGAGGTACTTACCAGATTGTGAATGACATTAGTTAAAGTCCAGGCTACAGGGACACTAAAGAAAGGAATGCTGAGCAAGACAATGTGCAGCATGCCGACTCCCAGCGCGTAGGTCAGCCACATTCCCCGGCTGTTCATCACCCGTGTGTTTGGATTCACCTCACTGTGGGCAACTCCTACATTCATTGTGAGCCTAGAAAAGAGAGCCAGCTGATGATTGAGCCTCCTGCTCTAGAGAAGCACTTCACAGGGACCATTTGGAGAAAAGGTTAGTTTCAATCCGGAGGGCTGGAAGGGCATAAATCAAGATATACCTCAAGAGGTTGGGTGTCAGGCAGAAGTTGTTCCCCAGGAGGGTGCTGAGCCACTGTGCCAGGTTGCCCAGAGAGGTGGTGGCAGCCCCAGCCCTGGCAGTGTTGCAGGCCAGGCTGGCTGGGGCTGGAAGCAAGCTGCTCTAGTGCCAGGTGTCCCTGCCCATGGCAGGGGGGTTGGAACTGGATGAGCTTGAAGTTCCCTGCCAACCCTGACAAGTCTACGGTTCTATGTTCAAAGCATGGTCTAGAGAGAATTGAGGACAAAGGAGCTGTTGGGACCTGCAGCATCCTGTGCAATTTGCTCTAGGCTATTCTAACTCTTGCAGATGATCTCCAAAGACCCCTTCCAACCCCTAACATCCTGTGATTCTGCGACTGTTTGTTTCCAAAAAGCCCAAACAACTCAAATCCCACAAGCCTGCTCCAGAAGGGACATTTAAAAAACATAATAGTAAGTTATGCTTACTGAAGTTGTAACTTTGGTCCTCTAAATTCTCTTCTCCATCTAGGACAAGTATTTGCAGTTCTTTTCCTCCACTCCCCCATGAGAAAATGTTGTAATGGCCAGAGAATAATTCTGCATATTCCAACTGCCTAGCCACCTACTGCTAGAAAGGACAAAGAAGGACTAATTTGTGCCTGCTTTTCTTCCAACAAGAGTGCAGGCTTCAGGTTTTCCTCCTCTCCCCATCTGTTAGTTTTTCAGACAGACACTTCCATCTTTCAGATCTGGATGAATTTAGGGTCAAAAGTCTAAGTGACAGAACAATTACATAACGCTGATTTCTTCAGGAGACTGACATAATTTACTGGAGGTGACACTCTCCTTCTCTTGTACTAAAATTTGTAATGATAATTAGAAGGAAAAAAAAAAGACTGTGGGATACTTGATACTCACATGATCTGTGAGACTATTTATATTCATTTATGGGACTGGGATGGAGGCTTTTTATCTTCCAAATCAGTCCATAAAAGCACTGTTTAACCAGCACAAACAGCTTGCTTTAGTAGGGAGCTTGTTTCTTATGCTTGTTGTAACACCCAAGTGCTTTGCAATATTAAAAGCCGGCTGGGGAATAAAAACAGATGTGATGAACCTCAACTTGAACCAGGGCACTGCTGATTTTAATCAATAATTGAGGGGAGACCTCTTCATAGCCTACAGCTTCCTGATGAGGGGAAGCAGAAGGGTAGGAGCTGATCTCTTCTCTCTGGTGGGCAGAGACAGGATCAGAGGGAACAGCATGAAGCTGTGCCAGGGGAGGGTTAGGTTGGATATTAGGAAAAGGTTCTTCACCCAGAGAGTGGTGAAGCACTGGCACAGGCTCCCCAGGGAAGTATTCATGGTGTCAAGGCTGAGAGAATTCCAGAAGCATCTGGATAATGCTCTTAAACACATGGTGTGATTTTTAGGGCTGTCCTGTGCACAGACAGGAGCTGGGCTTGATGATCCTTGTGGGTCCCTTCCAACTCAGGACATTCCATGCTGCTACGATTCTATAGTAGCAAAGTATTTCAAAATAGGAGCACATTACCTGAGCTAGGTGAAGTGAGATTGTTCCTCTCTCCCTGGGATGCAGCACCACCGGTCAGCAAGTACCTAGACACACATCCAGACATCATCTACCATCTCTCCCTATTATTCCCTCAGCTTTCTTGTCTCATCAGACAGGCACCTCCACTCAGCAGCTCTCTCTACCCCTCTCCCGCCCAGCCACATAGGAGAAGCAGGACGCTGTATCCGCAGCCCCGGCGTACCTCTCCCCCACACCGCGCGGACTCGCCGGCAGACTCTCTCCCGCCTCCCCGCCGCTAGCCTCAGGGCCTGGCCGGGCCTGGCAGCAACCACCACCCAGGGCCTGCTCGCAACCAGCAGCCCGGGCTCCCTTCCCGCCCTCCGCCTCCCCGAGCGCGGCCCCACCTCTCTGCGCGGCCCCAGCGCCACAGGTCACCCTCTCTGCGCGGCCGACGACGAGCGGGAGCAGGGTGCGGACCGGGGACCGCCGGCCGCAGGTTGAACCCGCCGGCTGCCNAGCGGGAGCAGCGGCAGCAGCAGCGCCGCGGAGGCGCAGGTAGCACAGCCTTGGGGCCTTGTGGGGGGTGGGCGAGGGGCGGTGCGGGACTGCTGCCCGCCTGCCTGCCGGGTTGTGAGGGAGAACGCTGCCGCCGCTACCTCCTTCTTCTCTCCTGAGGCTCAGGCCCGGGTGGGGAAGCTGCTTCCCTGAGGCAGCTGCTTCTCTGAGGCAGCGGGCGGCACTGTGGCGGGGACAGCAGAGCGGGGCGGGGCCGGGCCCGGGCCC
>VWZO01021453.1:293778-311726 GCA_013396975.1 Bucco capensis | reverse complement strand
GGGCCTGGGCCTTAACTTGGGCCTGGGCCTGGCGTCGCAGGGCCCGCTGGCCAGGGTGGGAGCCGCGCGTCCCTCGCGGTGGTGACTGCACTCCCCTTCCCTTTTTCTGCACTCCCCTTCCCTTTTTCTCCCCTTCCCTTCCCTTTTTCTCCCCTTCCCTTTCTCCCTTTCCCTTCCCTCCGCTCCCCTCACCTCGCTCGCCTTCCCCTCCCTCTGCCCCCTCACCTCACCGAGGGATCTTGCACTCCCTCTGTTTTCCTAGCGAAAAGCAGAACCGGCACCTGGGTTGTGTGGTATTAGGTAAACTTAAGAGTGATTGCCCACAAGTTTTACCTGCAGCTTTTCTCCCTCACAAACTGAAGAATTACCTCAGTGCGTTGTTCTGGAGGGCTCCTAAGAAAGGTGGCAGTTGGAGGGGGATGTGGGTGCTGCCCCAGAGATCTGTGAGGCTGCAGATAGGAAGTTTAAGGCGGTTTTGTGTGTGTGTTTACCTGATGATGTGCAGTGTTACAGCTGTTAGTCCTCACTGTTGGGATGTCCAGCTTCCTTCAGAGGGGGTGAAAGAGTTGCATCCGTGATGGTGCTCAGCCCCACCAGCCCTGCACGGGGTCACCTGGGTCCAAGGAGCTGGTTCCTCTCCCAAACTGCCTGCATCAGTTACACCTCATAGAAGGATTGTCTTTGGGATCTGCAACGTTTCTGTTTTAAAACCCTCCCTTGGTTTAGTCAGTGTCTTTTGATGAGGGTACCCAGCTCTGACCTGGCACTTGGTGTTAGTAAATCGTTGAAGCACTTGACACAGGAGTCCTGTGTTAACAAGTGAGGAAAACCTGTGTGATTAATACTGCTCTGTCTTCAACAACACACCTCTTCCCATGCTCCTTTTCCAGGTTGGAGAACTGATTTGTCAGATCTTTTTACCACATCTGAGAGGCAAACTCCCTTTGGAATGTAAATAATAAGCATAAAGAGAAAACCTCTTTGTAGCTGTTCTTAGAAAAGTTGTGATGCTGCTTCCTCTTCAAAACTATGTGCCTTCTATTTTTCCCCCAAGTAACTGTGGTTTTATTTTGTGGTGGTAGCCTTTAGAAGGATATGGAAGCAGAGAAGTTGTCCTGTAATTACTGGATCAGCTGCATATCCCCTGCAGGGAAATCAAAGAATTGTCAGGGTTGGGAGGGAACTTCAAGATCATCTGGTTCCAACCTCCCTGCCATGGGCAGGGACACCCCCCACTAGAGCAGCTTGCTCAGAGCCCCATCTAGCCTGGCCTGCAAAACTGCCAGGGATGGGGCTGCCACAACCTCTCTGGGCAACTTGTTCCTGTGTCTTACCACCCTCGTGGTGAACTTCCGCCTAATATCCAACCTGAATGGTGCACTGGGGTGTTGGCTGCAGTCCCTCACTGTGTCCTGGCTCTGTCAGGAGGAAATCTGGGTTCGCTCCATTCCTCCACACATGCTCATATCCTTGGGACAGCTGCTGAGTGTGCAATCTGTGCTCTGCAGTATATAGCCTGGGTTGAGTTGATGGGAAAGCACTCTGCTTTGTACTGAATATGACATCCATGGGGTGTGATCTCTTGTTGGTCAATTTAGAGTCACTTCTTCTGTCCCCAGCTCCCTGCAGGTGCCACCTCTGACTTACTGCACCCCAAATGTGGGACACAGGATGTAGCAGTAACCTTGCTCTGCACACCAACCTTTGGTACTAACTCTCCCCATCAAGTGTTGTCACTGCTAGAAGCAGACCCTGTCTGTGAGAACATGCAGAAAGTGCATCACTGAGCTGAAAAGTCAATCACTGAACAGAATTAGTTCTGATGTAGCTCAAACCAAGACATAACACACAGCTCTTTGATTTTGGTTTGGTTCCTGTTATTGTCAGTAGATCATATTGCCACTGAGGGGGGAAAATTGTTGCTCTTCAACCAGAATGTTATGTTTAGAAGTACCTGTGAAACAATGGCTTGGAAATGTGTCTCTGTAATGCACAATTGGACTTTCTTTTCCTGTTCTCTTTCTGTGCAGCTCCTGTGACTCCNTGGAACCCGCCGGCTGCCCCGTAGGCAGGGCTGCTGGAGAGGGCAGGGGAGGGGCCGGCCCGCCCGCACCGCCCACGGCAGCGGGAGCAGCGGCAGCAGCAGCGCCGCGGAGGCGCAGGTAGCACAGCCTCGGGGCCTTGTGGGGGGTGGGCGAGGGGCGGTGCGGGGCTGTTGCCCGCCTGCCTGCCTGGTTGTGAGGGAGAACGCTGCCGCCGCCACCTCCTTCTTCTCTCCTGAGGCTCTGGCCCCGGGTGGGGAAGCTGCTTCCCTGAGGCAGCTGCTTCTCTGAGGCAGCGGGCGGCACTGTGGCGGGAACAGCAGAGAGGGGCGGGGCCGGGCCTGNCAGCTTTTCTCCCTCACAAACTGAAGAATTACCTCAGTGCGTTGTTCTGGAGGGCTCCTAAGAAAGGTGGCAGTTGGAGGGGGATGTGGGTGCTGCCCCAGAGATCTGTGAGGCTGCAGATAGGAAGTTTAAGGCGGTTTTGTGTGTGTGTTTACCTGATGATGTGCAGTGTTACAGCTGTTAGTCCTCACTGTTGGGATGTCCAGCTTCCTTCAGAGGGGGTGAAAGAGTTGCATCCGTGATGGTGCTCAGCCCCACCAGCCCTGCACGGGGTCACCTGGGTCCAAGGAGCTGGTTCCTCTCCCAAACTGCCTGCATCAGTTACACCTCATAGAAGGATTGTCTTTGGGATCTGCAACGTTTCTGTTTTAAAACCCTCCCTTGGTTTAGTCAGTGTCTTTTGATGAGGGTACCCAGCTCTGACCTGGCACTTGGTGTTAGTAAATCGTTGAAGCACTTGACACAGGAGTCCTGTGTTAACAAGTGAGGAAAACCTGTGTGATTAATACTGCTCTGTCTTCAACAACACACCTCTTCCCATGCTCCTTTTCCAGGTTGGAGAACTGATTTGTCAGATCTTTTTACCACATCTGAGAGGCAAACTCCCTTTGGAATGTAAATAATAAGCATAAAGAGAAAACCTCTTTGTAGCTGTTCTTAGAAAAGTTGTGATGCTGCTTCCTCTTCAAAACTATGTGCCTTCTATTTTTCCCCCAAGTAACTGTGGTTTTATTTTGTGGTGGTAGCCTTTAGAAGGATATGGAAGCAGAGAAGTTGTCCTGTAATTACTGGATCAGCTGCATATCCCCTGCAGGGAAATCAAAGAATTGTCAGGGTTGGGAGGGAACTTCAAGATCATCTGGTTCCAACCTCCCTGCCATGGGCAGGGACACCCCCCACTAGAGCAGCTTGCTCAGAGCCCCATCTAGCCTGGCCTGCAAAACTGCCAGGGATGGGGCTGCCACAACCTCTCTGGGCAACTTGTTCCTGTGTCTTACCACCCTCGTGGTGAACTTCCGCCTAATATCCAACCTGAATGGTGCACTGGGGTGTTGGCTGCAGTCCCTCACTGTGTCCTGGCTCTGTCAGGAGGAAATCTGGGTTCGCTCCATTCCTCCACACATGCTCATATCCTTGGGACAGCTGCTGAGTGTGCAATCTGTGCTCTGCAGTATATAGCCTGGGTTGAGTTGATGGGAAAGCACTCTGCTTTGTACTGAATATGACATCCATGGGGTGTGATCTCTTGTTGGTCAATTTAGAGTCACTTCTTCTGTCCCCAGCTCCCTGCAGGTGCCACCTCTGACTTACTGCACCCCAAATGTGGGACACAGGATGTAGCAGTAACCTTGCTCTGCACACCAACCTTTGGTACTAACTCTCCCCATCAAGTGTTGTCACTGCTAGAAGCAGACCCTGTCTGTGAGAACATGCAGAAAGTGCATCACTGAGCTGAAAAGTCAATCACTGAACAGAATTAGTTCTGATGTAGCTCAAACCAAGACATAACACACAGCTCTTTGATTTTGGTTCTCTTCCTGTTATTGTCAGTAGATCATATTGCCACTGAGGGGGGAAAATTGTTGCTCTTCAACCAGAATGTTATGTTTAGAAGTACCTGTGAAACAATGGCTTGGAAATGTGTCTCTGTAATGCACAATTGGACTTTCTTTTCCTGTTCTCTTTCTGTGCAGCTCCTGTGACTCCACTATGAAACAGCTGTCAGCAGATACCATTCGCCTCCTTTCAAGTTCTCAGGTGATCACCTCAGTTGTCAATGTGGTGAAGGAGCTGATAGAAAATTCCCTGGATGCCAGTGCCACAAATATTGATATTAAACTGGTACGTCCTCTTTCTTGCCTTTACAGAGAATTAGATGTAAGATAGGATGCAAGGAAAGTTGTTCCTCTAGAAATGAAGGTGAAAATAAAAACAGTGGGAAAAGGTTGATGGCCAGGCTAGATGGTTTTGCACTAGAAATTACCACATGGTCTCTAATTAGCATAGAATCATTAAGGTATTTTTATGAGATGTTCAAAAATCCAGAATCACATTCTATTTCCTTTCCTGCAAGTTGCATTGAATGTATAAGCTATTCTGGAATTAAGTGTTAAGCAAATGCTCTCAGTTAGGAGGACAATTGAATGCCTGCTGGTTTCTTTGTTCATGTCACTGCTATCATTTCTGAGTGAGTCTCAAGTGTTTTCCCTTGGAGCAGATCCTTAGGAACTTGCTTACTTTTTTGCCTTAAGTGACCTGAAAGTGCTCTATCTTTACTATGATCTGTCATGACCTTTATCTTCTCAATATTTAGACTGCATAGTATCTTGCTTCCTGAGTAACTACCAAATGAGTAGTGTATGCCCAATTTGGGGGATGAGAGTACCAGAATCACATCCTGTGAGTGAATCAAACACAAGAAGTCAACAGAAGGTTTTAGAGCCTCCAAAAGTTGTTAGAAGAAACTGAGGAGGAATAACCCCATGCACCAGTACAGGTTAGGAGTTAACCTGCTGGAAAGCAGCTCCATGGAGAAGGACCTTGGAGTCCTGGTGGACAAGTTCAGCATGAGCCAGCAATGTGCTCTTGTGGCCAAGAAGGTCAATAGTCTCCTGGGATGCATTAAGAAGAGTGTGACCAGCAGGTTGAGAGAGGTTCTCAGTTTGCTGTGAGGATGCAGCAGGCTGCCCAGAGAGGTTATGGAGTCTCCTTCTCTGGAGAGATTCCAGACCAACCTGGAGGTGATCCTGGGCAAGCTGCTTTAGCAAAGGAGTTGGACTAGATGATCCCCAGAGGTCCCTTCCAACGCTTACCATACTGGGATTCTGTAAAGCTTGTCTCTTGCTGGAGTGCCAATATGGAGCCATGCAGATAGGCAAGGCAGAAAGCTCTCTAATCTGCATGGGTTTCACAGTGCAATAACCAGCTGTTTCCATAGTGAGAGCTCCCAAATCAATTAAAAAGAGCATTTTCATCCATTTCCAGTGCATGAGTCATCTGCATTACTGTTACATTCTTTCTCAGTTCCAGTCCCTGTGTTTCTAAGCCAAACCATCCTGCTTTCACACAGGTTGTCAGGGAGTGAAGGAGATTTACTGGTTTAAATAAGGTCAGCCACAGAAGAGAGCTCAACAACCCCATTAGGTTAGTTCAGATGCAGAGTAGAGAATGGAAACTTGAACATTTAATTTAATGGTTGCTTAGTTTCTCCAAAAGAAGCAAAACTCCCTCTTGTATCTGGATGACTAGAAGCTGTCACCTTAGCTGCTTCAAACCTATGTCTTAATTCATTCAGTTGTTTTGTTCTCCTATAGGAGGATTATGGATTCAACAAAATAGAAGTAAGAGACAATGGGAATGGAATCAAGGTTGCTGATGTTCCAGTTATGGCAATTAAACACTACACCTCCAAAATCAGCTCTTCTGAGGACCTTGAGAAGTTGACAACATATGGTTTCAGAGGAGAAGCTTTGGGCTCAATTTGCTGCATAGCAGAGGTGAGGAGTTGCTAGAAATCTCTCTACTCTTTTGCATTGTGATTTTGTGTGTGTTTGTGTCTGAAAGTTTTATTTAAATATCAGTGCAAAGACTTTGTGTTATTCCCATAGCCTACCAGGGCTATGTTTTCCAAGCCTGTCTCCCCCAAAATCATGTCATATGGTTAGGAAGCAATATGGATTTCTTGGTAGGGTCAGTCCTGCCTTTCTGTTATGCAGAGCAGAGCTCTGTTTGTTTGCCTCAGTCAGAATAGGTCAGAGACAGATTGCTTAGTGTTTCATCTTCTTTTGTACCAGGATATAAATACATGATTCCTTATACACCCATGGATAGATACCTGATTCCTCATACCTACATGGATAGGTACCTGATTCCTCATACCTACACGGATAGGTACATGATTCCTTATACATCCATGGAGAGGTTCCTTAGAACACTAGCTTGTCCTCTTTAGTGTTAGAAGCAAACACCATGTCAAAGAGTATGGCTGAGTTTGCTCCTTGAGTTGGGCTCAATCCAGCTGAGGAATAGCAGATGGTGGCCAGGCTAAATGATGTCAGGGGACTGATAGCCCACATAGCTCCCATTCCAGTGATGCCTTGATGGTATCTAGGTGATTGGCAGTCAGGGGATCTTGCTGGGCTCCGTACTGCTCCTTGACATGGATATGAGTGCAGTTGCACAAACTTTGTTGTCCATGGGAGTAAACAGGAACCTGTGGGTCTGAGCCATGTGTTTGTGCTCAGAGGATTGACAGTGTGCTAATAGTTAGGATTGAACATGTTGACTGAAAGGTAAAACCATCTGACAATTGTTCAGGCTGTTGGCTCTTAAGGGCACAGCATCTCCCTGTTCCATTGTGCTCTGCCTTTCTGTATTCATGCTGTGCCAAGGTAAGGTTTGAGTTTCTTCTTTCTAAGGCTGCCAAGAACTAGATTCTGCACGAAGATACTTAGATCTGTGTCTGGTTGGAACTGTCACCTCTTGAGATCAGGAGAGATGTTAGAGCTTGACTCCTTGGGCTACAGAATGCACTAAGCAGGAGTTGTGTGTGTGGATGGAGATTTCCCAAGGTGCTTGCCAAAGTGGTGGTGTTTTGACAGATCATGGCAGCCTTCATTCATTGGTTCCTTCTAATGAGTTGTCAGAGCAGGATGTCATCTGTTGTGAGCTTTTAATCAGCTCTGGGGTATATTTCATAAGAGATGGGAGGTGGCCTGAGTATATGAAGTACTTTAATAAGTATTACTTTGGATCAGTAATTATGTTAATTAAGCATTCCTGGTATTAATTGCATTCTGCCTACCCAAACTGCCTGCTGAAGTTTCAGGATAAGAGGTACTTCATTATTGGCCATTAAGTAGGTCTGCAGTGATGTCAGTTCCACAAGCTCTCTGGGCAGCCTGGGCCAGGGCTCTGCACCCTCACAGCAAACAAGTTCTTCCTCATATTCAGATGGGACCTCCTGTGTTCCAGTTTGTGCCCATTGCCCCTTGGCCTGGCCCTGGGCACCACTGAGCAGAGTGTGGCCCCAGCCTCTGGCCCCCTGCACCCTTCAGCTCTTGCTCAGCATGGAGCAGCTCGCCTCTGCTTCCATGAGTGTAAGAAACACCTGTAGAAGAAAAACTTATAAATTAATTAAATATAATTGTGGTGTGGTTAGAATGGTAGCAAAGCTTCTCTAAGCTCATTCTGAACTCTCTGAATCCCTGATTAACATATTTTTTTTCTTTGAAATCACTCTTTTCAGGTTCTGATCACCACAAAGACAGCTGCTGATGAGTTCAGCACTCAGTATGCTTTGGATAACAATGGGCATGTAACATCTAAGAAACCTTCCCATCTTGGACAAGGTAGGCTGTAGTTGTTCTGGCAGAAGTCTTTTCTTTTTCTCTGAGGCTCTAGTTGGTGTTGAAAAACTTATTCTGCACTTGAAGGCTGAGCAGGAAATCTTTGGAGCTGCACACATCTTTTGCCTTATCTCTGTCAGCTGAGAATGTGTTGTTATGGTCAGAAATAACATGTCTTGGAAGTTGCTTTAGATAGGAATTCTAAAGTAGTTTCTCCTGCTCTGACTCACTCCTCCAAGCTGACAGCAGAAATAAAAGCTCTAAAAACTCCATGCCCCAGCTCCAGGCAGGCTTCTTATAAAAGCGTATGGAAGATTTGTTCAGGACCAAAATGATGTGAATGTACCTAGCAAAATCCTTGCTCAAAGGAGCAAGAGTTGCGAAGGAGTCGCTGGAAGGAGCAGGGCTGTAGGATCAAAGCCAGAGTTCATTCTTTAACCTGCAGGAAGGGTGTGTCACTAGAAAGCCTCCTGTGTGTTTGTGTGCCACATGAAAGGTTGCTCTCCATTCCAAAATGGCCTTGGGGATTCAGAGATGGGGTGGCTTTGGGGTACCATGTGCTCTTAACTGACCTCCCTGAGCAACAGGGCACCAGGTAGAGCTTTTCCCTCAAGCCCAACAGGGTTGTGTTGCCTTGCCTTTTGTCAGCATTGCTGAGTGATGAATTCTGTGATTTCTCTAGTGCTATCTGAGCTAGAAATGGATGTGGGAGATGAATCTTCCTCCTCTTGCTGTGTACTGTGCCTTGAACAGAGATATCTGGCTCTTTGGCCACTACCCTCAAGCAAATGCTTGTGAGGGACCTTTAATGGAGCAGAGTCTTCCTTTACCTCCACATATATCTGATGAGATTCTAGTCTCTTCATCACTTTAAAGAAAGTTAATATACAGTGAAAGAGTCCTCAGCTTTATTTAGTGCTGATTGATTGTCAAGTGGCCATGAAAGAAAGCTTAATGCTGCAATCACAACCCTAAATAATGGAGGGGAATCACTGCTTTTGAAGCTTCTAGGTGCTGTTTGGGGGAAGGATGACTACTAATTTGGTATATTTCTTCTGATGCTAGTGTAATTGAGTGTTAGTAGGGTTTGGTTTGCATGCAGCAGCACACAGACAGATCTCTTCCAAGTCAAAAGGAAGTTTCCTCCATATCCAGTCAGTGGTATGATTTCAGGGCCATTTCCACTTCTTTTTGTCCCCTCCTTGCAGGTACTACAGTAACAGTCCTCAAGTTGTTTAAGAACCTTCCTGTAAGGAAACAGTTTTACTCAACAAAGAGAAAATGCAAGGAAGAACTGAAAAAAGTACAAGACCTGCTGACAGCTTATGGCATCATAAAACCAGACCTGAGGATAACTTTAACACATAATAAGGTAAGAATGAGTTTTTCTCTTAAGGATCACTGTCTGTTTGTTTGCTGCAGTTCATCTAATACTTAACAGAAAATCTTGTATTGCTAGAAATTTGCTTTCATCATGGGTTTGTGCTGAACTTCCCTTTCCCTTTCATGGATGTGTATTTGTGACTGGTTTAGAGGTTTGGATCCTAGGTTTCTCAAAGTCAGGCTCAGATGTTTTTGGTCTGCTTCATTAGCTCTAGGATGTGTAAAGATTATTTTACATGCTAGTGGTATAAGAATGATTTTATATGCTAGTGGTTAGTGGTGGTGTGTGAAACAAAGTGAGACTTTACTAGGCAACAAGCCATGACCAAGTGTTGACTTAAGCCAACTGGAAAAGCCAGAGAAATGACATGCAGCTACAGAAAGGAGGCATTGAGCAGTTCTTTACCTGACCCAAACTTACCACAGCAAAGTTAATTGGCTGTTCTCCTGCTTTTGGCCCCTGCCAGAGGAACTCTGTGCTGCTGACTGTCCAGCTTACCACAAAGCAGAGAGTGACATCTCGTGGCCAGATCCCTCAGCAGCTCTTTTCCAGTGCCAGAACAATTTTGTGTATTGAGCTTGCTCTTTGGCCTGTTCATTGAGTCATTTTCAGCACTCTGGCAACCAAACTGTCACATTCAAGTCCCTTTGCAGTGGGAATAATGAATGACACTGTGCTGCCTTGAAATGCCAACAGGTGCATCCTTTTCTGGAGCTGTGTAACATGCTCTGTTTATGTATCTATTTCTACATATCCTGTGAAGAGCAAAAGCCAGCCTTGTGGCTACAGAGCAAGTCTTCCAAAGCTGAGAAAGTATGGCTACTTTCAGTCTTATTTCATTAGGACTAACAGAAAGCTTGATCACAGGGGTGTTCACTTCTTGCCTTGTGTTCAGCTCCTTGATATATCTAGCAGGGCTTCACAGTATTGATCTTAAATGTTGACAGGGTTTTTTGTCCACCTATTGATGGTTTACTTTTGCCCTTTGACAAGTTGCAAATGTTTTTTTTAGAGTATTTTGATTTCTTCACCTTTGATTAGACCAGACTATTCCATCTCTTGGAATAGGCTGCCCAGGGAGGTGGTGGAGTCACCATCCCTGGAGGGGTTTAAGAAACATTTAGATGCTCTCCTTAAGGCCATGGTTTAGTGGCACGGGAGTGATAGGTATGGTTGGACTTGATCATCTTAGAGGTCTCTTGGAACCTTTGTGATTCTGTGATCTCTTGTTTTTCTCTCTGCTTGCTTTAAGACAATAACCATAAAGTGCAAGAATTTGATCACGTGTCTTTCTTACAATGCTTACTCCAAAAATTATGTGGAAAATAGCTCTTGCACGTTGGTTTTTGACTACCTACCCTGTTAGCTTCAGGGGTAAAATATTTCATACACAAGTTAAGTAGGCAAAATAAATCAGCACATATGCTATCTGCAGGCAGTATTAGTCACTGTAGTGACAGAGATGATGCTAAATGTTTTTTGGCTCTTCTTTTTCACTGCTGGCCTTATGTTCATTTAATTTAATTAGGGAAGAAAAGGAAATAAGTAAGAAACTGCTCCAATTTTTCAACACAAGAGGTCGCTCAGTAGCTGCTGCTGAGCAGGGAAAGGTAAAAGCTCAAAAAATCATTCCAGAAGTGTACTCTGTCTCTCTGCACGTGCTTTAAAACAGTCTGAACACCTTCAAAAACTTGGAATGCAGATCCCTGCCTTTCTGCTGCTGTTGTCAGACCTTGTAAAATGATACAGTACTGAAATTGCAATGCATAACAACTTTCAGCAGGTCTGTGGGCATCTGTTTTACCATAATGTCACAGAAGGTGATTATTCAGGAGTTGTTTCCTTCAGTATTTCTCTAAGTAAAGTCATTAAATCAGCTCAGAAGGTGTTGTTGCTAAAGGGATACTACAATTTATTTGGGCTAGTATAATGCCTGTGATTTGGTGGTAGCTGTTATAGTTCTGTTTGAAATGCTTGAGGAGAAACAATCAAGTTCTTAGAATGGCTTTATTTTTCATGTAGCTCATAGATGATATGTTAGTGTCAAAAGATTGTGTGCACAATTAACCAGAGGAGTTCCCTAGAATCTCACATTCTTGAGGCTGAGCCAGTGCTTTCTGTTGCAATGAAAGCTACTTGTCAGGTGTAAGATCAGATTCCATGCTTAAAAGAGCAAGAAAGTAGCAGAAATGAGGTATTACAGAAGGAGATTTGGAAAGATGGGTCAAAAGAATAGAAAAGAAAAGCTGCTTTGCTGTGAGGATGCCAGAGCCCTGGCCCAGGCTGCTCAGAGAGCTTGTGGAGTCTCCTCCTCTGGAGAGATTCCAAACCTGCCTGAACATGATCCTGGAGAAGCTGCTGTGGGTGACCCTGCTTTAGCAGAGGGCTTGGACTAGATGATCCCTTCCAACCCCTAGCGTGCTAGGATTCTGGCAAAAGCTAGGAAGTGAAAAAGGTATAAATGAAAATGGATTTCAAAACCACCTTCAAAATAACTGAAAAAGTCAGTACTTTGACAGAAAAATAACACCCCCAGCCCCACCCAGTCCTGTATTAGATAAGAAATTAAAGTAGAATTAAAATGCAAGCCTAGCTTTACTGAGTAAGAATGTAATGAGGCTGAAACTTTGGTTGAATTATCTGAGGTTGCCTAATTGATTCTAGCGGAAACTTCCTTTGGCAAGTCAGGCCTCTTACTGAGCTGCTGAGAATACATATATTATGTATATATATATATAAATGTTTTTAGGATGCACAATACATTACATGTTTTGTTTCCACCATGGTTTTCCTTTTACATGTTTTATTTCCACCATGGTTTTCCTTTTAAAGGTGTATGTTGTGTGCTTCTGAATGACATTTCCAGGTATTTTTCTTCATGTTGTGCCACATTTCATGTCTGTGTTAAATCAGTCAGTTCCTGGTAATATTCCTCTTCTGTGAACAACAACAATGCTCTTCCTGTCTTTGGGTTGTTCTTTAGTGAGTAGGAAGATATCTAGTGTAAGAAGTAGGAAGCTATCTAAGTAAGGTATTGATTGATATGCTATTTTTTTTCAGTCACCCTAGGGTTCACTTCTTGGGTGCTCTCTGTCAGTGGATTTCTGAGATAGGAAATACTCAGTTTCTGCTCAGAATGTTTTGTTTGCACGAGCAATAAATAACAAATCACTTTGCAGCTCAGCCCTTGCAGTCCTATGGCTATTTTGACAACTTGGATTAGCTAGTGCTGCTTCTTTTTATGAAGGTTTATCCTGCCAAGGCATACTTTGAATGCTGATAATGTTGATCCTCTTGCCAGTATGGTTATGTTAGAAAGAGGTATTTTTCTTCTTTCATCACCATGTTCCTTGAAAGCATATTGAATAATGAGACAGCCAAATGGAAATAATTTACATGAGTATTCAGCAAGTTTATTTCAAGTTAACATTATCTGCAGGCATGCTAAGAACATTCCAAAGTCAAACTCCTTCAGCCTGAAATGCCATGTTCTAGCCACCTAGGAGCTCTGGCTGGATTTTCCCCTTCCCTGGCACACCAGTTGGCACACTCCTCACCCTTTAACACCAGTAGCCCTTGACTCAATCTTACAAGCCACTGATGTTCAAGCAATACCTTTGTGTGTTGAAAGGCTGATGATATGGACTAATCTTCATTCTGTTCTAGTTGCCTTTCTTCCACAAAGGCCAAAATGAGGGAGAGCACCCAATAACTGTAACAATTGCAGGTATAATAGGGCTGAAAGATTGTGGTAACAAGTGCTTCAGATGGTGCTTATCAGGCAGGTCATGCCATACACAACTGGTCCCATGTCTTGTGCAAAGTCTACATAGGGAGACTCAATAAATTTGCTAGTTCCTGTTGAGGAAAAAATCTGCTTAAGGGAGGATTTTTTTCCCCCAGTGTTTTTCATGCGTAGTATTTTGAAGCCTTGCTCACATCCAGTTCAGTCTAGGACTGTGTCTTGTCATGGTTGAGAGCTTCTGGATGCAAGAGGTCCACTGTAAAGCTATTATTATATAATAGATAGTATTCTTCCCCAACCTCCCTTTGTGATCATGCTTGGTGTTGACCTGAAGGATGCCATTTTAATCTTTTTTTCCTTACAGTAAGTCTCTTCTTATTTACATAGCTGAATAATCTCAGCCTCTAGTTTGTATCCAATAGTCCCAAACCAGTTTGTTTTCTCAGTCCTCTGTAGTTTAACATGGATTTTAGAGATAGAGTAAGTGTGTTAGGGTATATATATCATTGTTAATAATGAGGTGATGCTTTGCATTCATTTGTTGTGCTTCCAAACTCAACTAGGGGTTGCATGTTGAAAAGAAATCTGCCCTGAGCAGCACTTAAGCTCTTCTTTGACTTGCAAAGGCTGCTGTCTTTAATGTAATGATGATAAATGAAGTCCCCTCCCTCATCTGCCTGGCTTAAAATATAAAGAGGAATTCTGATGAAGAATCTGCAGTGCTCTGCAGCCAACATGCTTTCCTGCTGACCTGGGCTCTAGCTTAGTCTATACTTCCATGAGCTGTGCAGTGGCTTTGCTGAGAAAGCCAAACAGAGAGTTAATTATGGTGTTTTTTGGGCTGAGGACACCTGTCCACGAGGAAATGCGCTGAGACCCTCAACTCAATTTACATCAGCCAGAGAACAGCTGCCAGATGGTAACTACTTTTGGTCACTCCCAACCTGGTTGAATTTGAACTGGTGACCTAGAGGTGAAATGCTTTATATCCTATTACTAATTCCTTGAGGTTTCCAGTTTCTCATCCATCACTTATTTCAAATGACAGCCCAGTATATGGCTGAAATCTCACAACAATTACTGTTTCACAGAGGCAGGGTTTGCTGCAGAGGCTGCCATGTACCTTCTCACTTGGTATGCTTTAAAAAGGTTAGGAGAAAAAGGATGTTTCCATAGGCACATGGGAATTTTCCCCTCTTCCTTACCAATATACTTTGTGACAGTTAGGTATGTGATTTTTATTAACCACTGCTTTCCAAAAGGCTTTTAAACCTCCCTTTATTGAAATGGAATTCACCCTCATGAGGTACATCCTCTAAATGACAGTTTAGGATTAGAAACTATGTTTTTTGAGAGGAGTTTAAATGTTGAGGAGGTTGTTTGGTTGTTTTTTTCCCTTCTGTTATTGAACTGGAAGTTTTCTGAACACCCACAGCTGAACATGTGTGGTTAAAGCAGCCAGAAAACTTGAAACTCTCTATAGTAGCCAAAAAACTTACAGCTCTCTCTAGTCTTTGTAATTCTTGAAAGAAGTGTGTTACCAGATGAAAGTCCTTAGCTTCTTGTAGTATCTGTTAGCTCCACTCCTAACTTAACCTCCCAGCTCCCAAATCCAAGTATTTCTCCACTGCATGATGCTCAAGAAAGCCTTTTCTTTGCGAGGGTGCTCTCATCTCCCAAAAGGGAAATCTGAGCAGGAAATATTAGGGAATTTGTAGGATGAACAGTGCTGGGGAACAGTAGTGGCTTTCAACAGTGATGTCTGATGCATGTGGGATAGAGAGGTATGTCAGCTGCATCTGAGGAGGGGAAAAAGGATGCCTTGAGCTTCTCTGTTGCATACCTCCACTGGTAGTTGTCCTGCTGTTGCTTATAGAATGGAAGGGACAACTGATTCCTCAGGGACACATCTAGAATCTAGGAGGAAAATCATTCTGATTCTATGGAGCTGCCTTATTTTTCTATAAGGTAAATTGAAACCCTGCTGTGATTTCTGTTTTCAAGAGGAGATTTTGCAGGAGCTCTCTTTTGGTAAGATAACATCATTGGGTTTAAAACAAGATCCTAGTAATGACATGGAGCTAGGGAACAACATCAACACATTTCAGGGCTGGGGTTTTAAAGAGTATAGTTAAGACTTTGTTTTGATCTCTTCTTGATCTTAGCTGGTAGACTTCCTCCCACAGCAAAAAATGTGCCAGCCTGTGCCTCAGAAGCAGAAGAGGTTATCCACATTGTCCCAGGTGATGTCTTTTTCTTTCCCTTGGGCTCAATTCAACCTTTGGGTATTGCTGCCTGATTTTGTTCCTGTTTTTATATTCTCTTAATGTGGTTCCTGGTTTTACATTCTCTTCATATGGTTCCTGGTTTTATATTCTCTTGACACAGAGGCAGCAATGTTTTCACTTATGTTAAAGCCTAATAGCTTATTAGGCTCTAAGTCAGGAAAGCTAAAGAACATACTGGCCCAAAGACTTCAGTATCTGCAGTGAGATCTCAGATGCTAGGTTAAAAGGATTTTTGAAGCATGTAAAAAGAAATGAGAGTGTGAAATAGAGTTCTCTTTTACAGAGCTAACTCATGGTACATTCCCAACCTACAGTTCCAGTGCAGTGCTTGCAGTAGTAGACACCATCAAACTTCATCACAGGAGAAAACCCCCAGTGATTATCACAAAATAAAGGCAATAGCTGGTTTGTGGGTAGTAAAAGTCCACTTTAAGTTGCTGTCATGATGTAGCAAGGAGCAAAAAGACATCACCTTGTACAATGTGCTTAACCCCTTCTGCTCATGAGGCACAGACACCTAAGGTCAGCAACTTGGTTCTGTTTAACTTCTAGCATCACAGTTGCACTGAAGTAGCCACAATCAGCAACAGCATCCAGTTCCCAGCTCTAACTAAGGTTTTGCTTTTGTCTGTGATGACAAATCATTGTGGCTACTCATAGAAATTCTAAAACGTGAAGGATAATTAGGGATGAGGAGTGGCTGCATGTTTTCTCTGCTCTTCCTTGGTACCTTTGAGGAGACAAATAATAAGTTCTTACTCTCCTTAGTGCCATACACCAGGGACCCCAATGGGAAGAGGCTGAATTCTCTTTCTCCACTCTTTACACATTTTCCAAGGAATTGTGTTGGGCTCTGTGTATACATCCTGAAATAATAGAGATGCCAACATTGTCATCATCCACAGCAGTATCTCTATGTCCTAGGGCTGGATAGAGGTGGAGAAATCTGTACACAGAAACACCCACACATCCTGATCCAATGTGGCTGTGCAATGGATTTTTTTATAGACATTATGCCATTTTGCAAGATCTAAATCACATAATCCCCTTCAATGAAAGAAGGAGGGAGGTGAGATATATTTGGCCAGCTTTAGCAAAAGCTAAGATGGGCCATCTGTAATAATATCTCTTTGAGTAGGCTGTTTCTGCAGTGTCATCATACTGACTAGAGTCAGATTCTTCCTTGGCTCATCCTGGACACCCTCTTTATATGACCTAGAAAAAAAAAATATGGGGGGGGTATGGGGGTGTGGCTGTGTATTTTTAGCTCAACTAAAGGGTATAAGCAAGGTTAAAAAAAGAGGGTATTGCAGGAACCTCATGGAAACAAGCACTTTGATAAAATAAGTGCAATGGAAGAGGCATTGTTTCTTGGTAGGATTGTTGGTTTGTTTTTTTCATGCCTGTTGAAAGATCTGGAGGGTCTTAGAAAAAGAATTTGCTTGAAATTACCTATGGTTTTTTTGCTTCATGGTGTGCAGTCAGGGCAAAAAAGGAGCCCACAACCTATTCTGTGTTTATATAGTGTAGAAATGTAGGCACTGACGAGCTTCTTTACTGTGTAACTGGTAACTAGTTCCTAAAATGTTGCCTGTAGTTGTGAGTATTAATATCTGATAAATACATGACTAATTGAAAAACACTCCCTCAACTTATTAACATCTACTTTTAGCAAATGGGCCTTTACTAAGTTCTCATGTTCTTTTCTTTTCTCACTTTCTCCCTTGCTGAAGTTGATCTTTTCAGAGCCCTGAGCCATTCAGCAGGTCAAGCAGTGTAATAACCTTGCATTAATCAGCAGCTCAGATTTATAGCTGTACCTGTGGCATCCCCCTAGTCTAAGCTAACAGAAACAGGCTGCTGTTTGCATTAGTCATGTAAGGAGTGTCTTTCTCAGTTTGGTCACCATGCATTTTCAATTTCCAAGAGATCCAGTAAAGAAAACAAAAACAACAACAAAAAAAGAAAGAAATAGCTTGGCACTTTTGTGTTTCCATTTGAAGTCATCAGTTTTAAAATAGAAGCAGTACAGGATATGTTTTATAAGAGGAGCTCTAAAGAAGAGGACAAATTCTTTCATCACTCCCAAATGTCTTTGAGGAGATTTACAGCAGGTGTAAGAGGCTAAGAGGCAGCATACTTGGGGCAGCCCCAGGCTGGCCTTTGCCTCTGCTTGCTGACGAAGCACGATGGGGACTCTCCCTCTGCCAGAGCTGTGGATACCCAGCCCAGGGCTCTGCTTGCTCCTTTCTCCTTCTCTCCTTGTTGCATGCACTGCCCTCCCTGATGGAAATTGTTCTTTATGTCTGAGAGGTTCACACTTGCTGTAGGGTGACTGAGCTGAGATCCAGCAAAGGGTTCTCAGGCTGGTGTCTAGGAGGTGAGACAGATTCTGACACTTTACTCTGCTCTGCTGACACCTGCTCTGGAATACTGTGTCCAGCTCTGGAGCCCTCAACACAGAAAGGACATGGAGCTGATGGAGCAGGTCCAGAGGAGGCCACGAGAATGCTCAGGGGCTGGAACTCCTCTGCTATGAGGACAGGCTGAGGGAGCTGGGATTGTTCAGCCTGGAGAAGAGAAGGCTTCAGGGGACCTACTAGTGACCTTTCAGTAGCTAAAGGGAACTTCCAAGAAGGCTGCAGAGGGCCTGTTTGCAAAGGCCTGCAGTGAAAGGACAAGGGGCAATGGTTTTAAATTGGAGAGGAGTAGATTTAAACTGGACATTAGAAAGAAGTTCCTCCCCATGAGGGTGGTGGAACACTGGCCCAGGTTGCCCAGGGAGGTGGTTGAGTT